>JAUMHB010085458.1:0-11664 GCA_032359685.1 Pittosporum tobira
TATCCTTTAATGTTTAAGTAAATTGGAAACTAAAATTAATTAATTATCAATTATATCTTATTAATATTTAATTAAAACTATTTAAGAAATAAATTATCTTTTTATGGTCTAAATTTGTTTATCGATTTTTAAAACGGCTGTCAACAAATAGTGGTGGGCTAGTGGAAGCGGTTACTAACTTCACTGTACAAGTAGAATTATAAGAGTAAACTCTGAACTTGAAAGCACTCCCACTAATAAACCAAATCTTCGAAGCAAAGATACAATGATTATGTCCCTGTTTCATTCAACTGATTATTGGTATTATAATTTATTTCTAAAAATTAACTTATTTTAAAATTAATTTTAAAAAATAATTTTAAATTTTTTTTATATGTTAAGTAAAACAATACTACTGATTTATTTTAAAAAATTAATCATTAAATATTTTTTTAACTCAAAAAAAAAAAATTAAAATCAACAAATAAGCTATAAGTTATTTTAAAATAAGTTGTACCAAATAAGCCTTCAAAATCTTCATCAACATTACACTCTCTGTATCCGAAAAATTGACTTAAATTAAAGTTTAAGGTTAAAATATTTAATTTTAAAATTAATAACAATGATATTTATTTAAGTTTTCAATCACATAAATATTAAAGTTGATAATAAATTTGATATAATTTATTGAGATACAAACGCCAACACTTCTATTTAGAGAAAATAAATAAGAAATTTAAAAATAAAATTTTAACTAAAAAAATTCAAATTATATTAATAATTTTTAAGAGGACGAAAGGAGTAAAATAAAATGCAATATATATATATATATATATGTGTGTGTGTGTGTGTGTGTGTGTGTTTCACTAATTTAAAGATACATTTCTGTCTATGTTTATGTGCCGAACGCACGGGTGTTGAGCCTCACTCATTAATACCACTAGCGCCATTTTTATATCCAATAGAAAACTTAATATTTTTTCTTATTTTGGTCGGCATTAGCCATTGCGCATGCATGGGATTTTCCTCCTCGTTGAACGAATAAGACCTTAACTAAAATAATATATCTTTTAACTCCAAGTGAATTTTGATTGACATGACATAATAAATAAATAAATGAAAATAAAAAAATTTAATTTAAAATAAAATTATAGAATGTTATTATATCGGTAGGTAGGAGACTTTCTGACTTTCACAGAATGAGTAAAGAATTTTTTTAAAAATTATTTTTAGTGAAGCGAGAATTGTTATTAGTTCAATTTTTCGATATAGCGTCTTTCAAATTTTAAATTGAAAATTAATAAAACCTAATGAAGATTTTTAAAATATTGTTTTTAACTAGTATTACATTTACGTTATTGAGTGAGGTGAATTTTTTCAGCTTTTCAAAAACTTTTGTTTAAATTTAATTGATTTTTTTTTGTGCCAGACGGTCTTCATTGGACATGTAAATTCAATTACTCAAAAAATCAATAAACTCTTTTTTAGACGCTAAACTATTATTCCATCTCATAAATCCGATGTTCATTGCCACTTACCGTTTTGTTAGTTCTGTCATTTCCCGAAACAGCTCCTACTTCCAAGTTCTTCACTTAAAAAACTCTCTTGCCACTTTATATGAGTTGATGAAAAAAGAACGAATTCCATTTGAGTGATTACATTGGAGTTTTGAAACTGGTGGAAAATGGGGTTGAGTTCGTACAGGATAAGGAATGAGTATAGCTTGGCTGATACAGAGCTTTATAGAGCGGCTGATGACGACCCGGAGGCTCTACTTGGAGGTGTTGCCATGGCCGGTCTCGTTGGAGTTCTGCGTCAGTTGGGCGACCTTGCCGAGTCAGTAGTACCCTTTATCTTCCTCTTGTTTCTTTCTTCTTTTATTCACTCATGTTATTGCTTTTGAGCTTTGAATTTGATTGATGGTAGTGTGTGGCAATTCGGAAATTTCTTGATATGGTTGAATTTTGAATTAAATGGTGTGACTTAGTTGCTTGAAGATGACAGCATATTAAGTTTTAAGAAAGATATGTTTTTTAAACAACAAAAAAGGAGAAAGTAAAAAGAGAGTTGGATTGGGAAAGTGATTATGAGCTCTCAATTGTGTTTTATGTCAATAAAACTTAAATTACAAAACATCAGAAAGATTGGACCTTTATACTGGTTGAGTGTATTGAGTTAATATCAGGTGAAGGTGTGCATTAACATGGCTTTTCTTATGGAAATTTATTATATTTGCTGCTCTTCGAACTTAAAGTTGCAACAATGTTCAGACATTGCCGATTTAAAACGTGTTGTTGCATGTTTCAGACAGTATTGTTTTGATATTTGATCTATAATTGTGCAAAGAAGTTGTGGAAGGAATTTTTTACTACCTATCAAGTGATCTAGAATGTGGGCACTTGGGAGTGTAGCAATCACATCTTTGCAGCTAGACAATTTCTAGGACTTACTGTTTTCTTTGCTCAGGAATAACTGTTGGTCAATTCTCTTCGTTACAAGTAGAGTCCTTGCAGTGAACGAGTTGCATGTAATGCTTCTTCTTCTGAATGCCACAGGTTTGCTGCTGAGATATTCCATGACTTGCACGAGGAAGTGACAGCAACATCTGCAAGAGGCCACAGTCTTATAGTTCGTCTGCAAAAGCTTGAGACAGAATTTCCTTTGATTGAGAAAGCATTTCTATCACAAACAGATTACTCTGCATTTTTTTCCAATGCAGGTTCAACTTATTCTCCTAATACAACTTCACAACTGATTGACCTTGTTTAATCTTCTGAGACGTGTATTTTACGTGGTGAATTTTTATGTGGTCTATTTTGCTCTTTGATTCCATAAAAAGGCATTCAGCCCTTGACATGCCAGAAAACATTGTTGTAGTTTTGATATATTGGACAACTTCGCATTTATTTATTTATTTGGCAAACAGAACAGCTCACTTGATTTTTAATTTCTAATTAATGAAAAATTAGATGCTGTACCATCTTTACGTTTACCGTTGGTTTATTTCATGAAAACGACATTGTTTTGGTATGGAAACTTAATAATAGTTGGAATGGATAAATAATGTTGCAGTCACTGATTGGCATCCTAGTCTGCATACAAACCAGAATTTGATCACTCGGGGAGATTTGCCTCGGTTTGTTATGGATTCCTATGAAGAATGTCACGGTCCACCTCGCTTGTTTCTTCTAGACAAGTATGCCCTTAATTTAGTTGAAATACTTCTTACTGAATAGAAAACCTTACTAACATAAATGGCGTCTTACAGGTTCGATGTAGCTGGTGCTGGAGCATGTTCAAAGCGCTACACTGACCCATCATTCTTTAAAGTGGGAGCATCATCCTACAAAATGAAAAATGCAGAAGTTCAGGGGGAAAAGAAATCCCGCAATGCCAAGGTAAATAAGCAAGAAAACTAATTATCCCAACTCCCAAGCATCACCTTCATTGCCATGAGAAGTTGGTTCTGGTATAGTCTCATATTGACGTTGATAAACACGTGTATGGGATCCTTTAAATCTTGTTCTACTAATTCTAAACTACTTTATTTAATTTCTTTTTTCTTTTTCATCCTATCCTAATTAATTCTGGTTAGTCCTAACTCCTAACTACTCTGGTGGTTAGAATATCATTTAAAATTTTGTGGCTCCAACTCTTAGATGGCATTGAAATGTGTATATGCCCTTTTCTGTGTTCTTATTCAAATGGTGAACTGTGGTTAATTTTTTTGAAATTTCGTCTTCTCAATTATTGGTGCGTTTCTCTTCTTATGTCAGAAAAAAGGTTCACGCTGGAGGAATGGAGAAACAACGCCAGAGATCTTAACAACGTCGCATGCCAAGTAGGACATTTAATTCCATATTATATGTCTCTTTTGGTAGTGATGCAATTTTTAGACTTTTTTTTTTGGTTACTCATTTACATTGCAATACTGCAGACTCCATCAGTTGTTTTTGGAGGAGCGTGTTGAGAATGGTGTTAGTGACCCTTCACGCCACGTGAAACTGAAAAGAAGACTGAATGGGTTTCAATTAGACTCAAAAACCAGTAAAAGTTACATGGAGAAGTTTATAAACACATCATCACCAGAGGATAAAGTGTTTCATGAGATCTCTTATAGCTCCTCAACCCCGAAGTTTCCATCCAACATTTCTAATGAATCAAGGCCTCAACTACTTGAAACTAGTGCATTTAGTTCTCTCGAAGAGTCAGAGCAACGAAAGAGAAACCCATATTTATCTCCGTGTGTAAAGCGGACTGCATGGAGACAATCCATGGATGATTTAAGTGAGAATCTAAGTGATGAAAATCTTTCAATGTGGCCCAAAGTATGTCCTGATGCTGATAGAGGTATAATATCCAGTCCACTTCATGAGCTGGTGGATGAAAAAGAGAGAGCAATTGGTGGGGAAAACAAAGCAGAAGGCAGTAAAGATGGCTACCAATCTCATGAGATTGCAAGTGAGGTAGACAATTACATGGATGCCCCACATACCATGGATTCAGAAATCGAAATGGACTCTGAATGTAGATTCAAAAATTATATTGGCCTCGTGAATATTGAGAAGCGGGGGACAGATTCTGATTCAAATGAAGAGCAGCTTCAAGCTCAGTTTTCAGATTCTAAGTCAATAGGATACTCAACTGCATCTGATGATGGGACCAGTTCATCCAATAAAGGAATATCTAACGTTTGTGATCGCGGAAGCTCTTCAGCTGGGACTATGCCTGTTGATGTTGATGTTTCAGCTAACGTTTCTCCATCCAGAAACATGTCTGTCAGTGAGGAGGTTACAGTATCACATCCTCCGGAGTGCGAAGGGTCCCACAATGCATGCATTGATGTAGACGAGATCACAAGTTATGGCTATAAATTTGAAGAGCCATCTTCTAGTTCATGGCTTACAGATTCAGCTCTAGCACATTTACCTGATGAAGAAGAAATTTTGACTGGAGGCACATTTATGGGAGCAGAACTGGTTGAAATATCTTCCAACCATAATGAACTCGATAACAAACTTATCAGGGCTGAAGAAAATGAGACATACCAGGACGTTGATTTCCCCGGTACGTCTAAACACTCCAATCTTCCTTCACATACAAGAAATAATGTTCCACATACTGACAGTGTATCTGCAGAAAGCCATTTTCTGGATAAGTTAGATGGTGATGGTCGAAATGCCCTTTCTAGTGCTTCATTCCTTTTTTCAGACATCCTGGAAAGTGGTAAAAGTTTGTTGGACAATGTGCTTGAAACAGAACATGCAGAAGACAGTTATACTAAGAATTCAGTTGACAGTGAAATTAGTCAGCCACATTCAGTTATTTCACATGCAGAAGATGAGCTTTTTGTACCGGGCTTGTTGGAGTATGAAACTTATAAGACAGATCTGAAACCTGGGGCCATATGTTCTGTAGATGATGTGATTCCATCAGGCGTGGGGATACATGTAATCTCAACTTCTGCATTAGACAACTCTAATAATGTTTACTTTGCAGAGCAGCAGGGCTCAGAATCGGCCAATGATGCCGGTGAGGAGATTGGTGACAACACCCCCAGTGTGGATTTGATAGGAAGTGTAGCTACCAAACTTGGAATTTCCTCTGATTTCTCAAAGTCAACTGGTCCTCGATCACTCAATGATCATCAGGTACACTTGTATGATAAAGTAACTGAAATTGACCACTCAGAAAACATTGCTATGGCAGTCCTTGTTGCAAGCCCTAATAGTGATGCTGATGAAGCTGATGTTGATTCTCCATCTATGAGAAAATTGCGGGCTGAGTATGAGTATAGTATTCATGAATTAAATCAGAATGAATTTGAAGTCAATAAAGAATGTCGTCCACAGAGTTGTAACAAATCGGGCATGCAAAAGGAAGTTACTAATCAGGATCTTGCACGAACAAATTTGGACCCCGTTCTCTGTGAAACAGTCTATAACGATCATTCCCAGTCAGAATTGCTAAATTGTGTTTCTGACTCATTTCTGGTTGCAGATGCCAAAAGCATATTGCATCGTGATGAATCTACTGTGGTTCCACCTTCTCCAAAATCCAGTGCCCAACATCCAGAATCAATATCTCCTCATAAAACTAATCTTATTGAGATGCTTTATCCTGAACATAAGAACAAAATACAGTCCGATCAATTTGATATGGAAAACCTACATTTGGATGAAATAAAATCCAAGGAAATATGTCCGTTTGAACAAGTGGAATCTCTGGGTCACATTTATGGGGGGCACTTTATTGCTCAGTCTGAACCTTGTCCAGTTGCAAACGAACGTGAAGAACAAGTGGACATGCAGGCTGATCGGCTTGTTTTTGAGTCTCTCCATGGAGACGAAGCACGTTCTGATTCATCTTCTAAGCTGGAACAGTTCCATTTTACCAATCACACGGATCATGAAAGAATCTTCAATTCTTCTGCAGAATCATCTTCAATGCACCTTCGGAGCAAACCCAGGGATCCATTGAGTTTAGTCCCTCCAAGATTTTCCCTACTTAAAGTTCCTAACATCAATTTTGAGGAAATGCTGCCACTGCCTCCTCTACCTCCAGTGCAATGGATGATAGGGAGGCCTCAACATTCCATGGCTTCAGATAGAGATGCAGGGCAACATACTAATGACCACCTTCCACCAATGTTTCCATCTAAAGCAAACAATAATACCCTGGGTACTATTCTGCATAACTTACCACCAGAAGTAAGTTTAGTAGGCGAGAAACCTGAGTTTCCTGAAGTAAAGATGACAAATCCTTCTGACACAAATTTTCCACGGCCAACAATGGCAGATGAGCAGCCCAAGAATATCTCCACAACTTCAGAGGGAGAAATTCTTTGGTCAACAGGTGCATATCTATTTCCAGCTGTTGAAGATGGATTACTAAATGGGAATCGGGCAATGAAGCTTCCACAACCCCGGAGTCCTCTCGTTGATGCTGTTGCAGCTCATGACAAAAACAAGGTATTTATGGTTTCTCTGCCAAAGTAAATGAGAAAAAGTTTTGAAATTTGTATTGTTTCTAACAAAATGAATCATTTGCAGTTGAGGAAGGTACCAGAACCAGCGGTTGAAGATGGATTGCTAAATGGGAATCAGGCGATGAAGCTTCCACGACCTCAGAGTCCTCTCATTGATGCTGTTGCAGCTATTGACAAAAACAAGGTATTTATGGTTTCTCTGCCACGGTGAATGAGAACAAGGTTTGCGATGTGTATGATTTCTAACAAAATGAATCATTTGCAGTTGAGGAAGGTACCAGAACGGGTTCGTCCTGAGATACAAAAGGTAGAGGAAAGAGATTCTCTATTGGAGCAGATACGTGCCAAGGTAAGGGCGTAGAAAATTCACCCTTCCAAACATCCCTTACCTCCCAACCCTCCTCAAACCCCCCCCCCCCCCCAAACAAAAAAAAACAACCAAAACACTTCTCTCCAATTATGCAGTTTCTGATTGATTTTATCTCTGTTCCCCAAGGCCTTCAACTTGAAACCTGCAGTGGCTACTAGGCCCAGCATTCATGGCCCTAAAACTAATTTGAAAATTGTAGCCATTTTGGAGAAGGCAAATGCAATTCGTCAGGTCTCCCTCTCCCCTTGTCTCTCAAAATCTTTTGTTTAAGGGTCCGGTTTGGAACTTGGAATGCTTGAAGGAAAACCAAGGAAAAGGAGAATAAAATGAAATCTAAACAATTATTGGAACTTTCTTAACCGCCAAGCAAACTGTATTTTAACTTTGTTCTTGATACGGAGTACTAAAATTTTTAAAAGTACAAATAATTAGATATATGTTAGTTAAGCTAGTAATTTCCATTTTGTCATATGCTTTTGTTTTTCCTTTTTCATTTTACTTTCTTTAACTTCACATTCCAAGTTCTGAAGGACTCGATTCATGTTAGTTAAGATGATGTCTTGTACCGGAATAATGAAAGTGGATAATGTTTGAAATAGGCATTGGCTCCAAGTGACGAGGATGATGGTGCTGATAGTTGGAGTGATTCGTGAAAAGTTTGGCTCCGACACAACTTCCTGCAAGGTGGTTCTTGCCAAGCAAGATAAAGGGATGCGACTCCTTACTCAAATTCTGTTTATGGTGATATTATTCTCTTCCTGTGAATAGGCAATTCATGTAATACGATGTGTTCTTTTCTTGTTACTTTATATACGTGTATAGATTTTTTTCTTCTCTGCAAATTGTAGTTACACAAGCACAAATGACAGACGGTTTGTATCTGTAAAGTTCAGTTCACTTTATAAAATCTTCACACAGTTACTCTCTCCCTTCAAGGGGTGTCAAACGAGCCACTTGGCTTGTTTATTACTCAAGTTTAACTTGTTTTAGACTTGACTTGAATTATTAAAAAAAATTGTTTAGTTTAATGAACCGAGTTTGAGTTCGGCTCCAGTGGCGGACCCAAGTAATTTTGTATGCAAGGGAAAGATTCATAACACAAAAAAAAATTGAATAAGCTCAGTGGTTGGTATAGCTCTTGTAACTTCAAAACCTGAGTTCGACAACTTCAAAATCTGAACTAATGACCTCCTGGATACCAAGATTGATAATTTACCACAGGAGCTACATTAGTTTTTGTAATAAAAATGTATATCTGATATCTATTGCATAAATTGCCATCCCTTGTCCGGGAGTGGGTATAAAATATTAATAATAAACTCATTTAATTAAATAAGTCAAGTTCTAGTAAAAAGTTTGTTTATCTAAATGACCAGAGCTCGATAAGCTCGGATCATTTAATACCCATAATCGGTTTTAAAAATTAGAGATACCTTAAAAAAAGTAACGATTTTTATAATTAGATATTCAATTATAACAAATTTTTATTATAGATAGTGGAAAATTTTATTTATACTTAGAATGAAATAATAAATTATAAATAACATAGTGTTTTATGATGTTATAAAAACTTATATCTAATTTTGAAATGTATAATTAAAGATTTGCACGTATGATGTACTCTCTTCTTTTTTTTTTCTTGAAACAACTTCCTTTGTTTTTGAAAATAATAAATTATTATGCTACTCTTTTCCTTTTTCAAAATTTTTTTAATTTTATTTTTACAAATAAAACTATTAGCGTTGTGGTCTGGTAGGATGGTCTAGTTTCATACTTTCATGATAATCTCAGTATGATTTGGCTCATTTCTATTACATTTTTCTCTATTTTCTTTTAATACATCATAAAAATATATTTTCTAATGGTATTATCAAAATCAAAAATTGATCACTTAATTTAGAATAATAAGTTGTATTATTACTCCAAACATGAAAGTAGTCGAATACTTTTTTACCTTTTGACGAATATATGCAATTTTTGTTAAATTTTCAATTTTTGAAAGTTCATATCAATAACTAATGGTAAAAGTATTTTTAACAAATTTTATTTTTTTATAAATTTAATCTTTATATTATAAATTATATATTAACATATTTAGATTATTATAAATAAAAATATATAAATATAAACACTAATATATTAGAAGAAAATGGAAAAAATGTAATGGAGACAAGGAAAATCCATCTTAGCATATGCTCATGAATGTTTGAATAATAAGTATGCTTTCTGTTAAACAGAAGTGGTTGAGGTACATATTAAAAGTCGGCACTTCCCCTTCTGTCTCTATTTTCTTTGGGATTAAGTACATTTTTTGTCATTAAATTTAGGTTTAATTTATAAATTTATCACTGGATTTTTTTTTACCATTTGACTCATTGAACAATTTTCCTTCCATTTTATTAAAATTTCTGTTAAGTGGTTAATTTACGCGTAGAAGAGATAAAATATCATCTGTCACCTGTAATGACACGTTGGAATGCGCTTAAATTTTACTAACTTGTTGACCCAAACCAAAACATATATTCAAAATTTCACTCTAACCCTAATCTGAAACGAAATCCCCGACCACATACTCTCTCTAACCGAATCTAAGCACCTGACCACTTATTCTCAACAAAATTGAAGGCAGTAGATGGAATCGAAACTTATTCAACCATAAATCGTGATCTACAGTAGAAATCGATAGGTATGCCCCCTCCAATTGTAGTTGGCATGAATACTCTGGTTGATTCGGTTTCTTGATTTACTCCCTTACACTTCACATGAATTCTCAAGTTGTCATTATTCTTGTACCAAACATGAATCCCATTAGCAATGCTATAATCTCTTATAGCTTTCTTAAATTCTACCATGCCACCCTCAAATATCATGAAAGTAGTGAATTTGATTTGTTTGGGCTTGATTTTAGGATTGAAAACTTCACACTTCTTATTGGCCTTCTTAGGCACATTCCCAACATATGCAACATCGTCATCCCTATGCTCATTCTCACCTTCACTCTCATCAAGCAATATTAAGATATCACTATCCTCATATTCACTTTGCACTTCAACATCATCTTCAGAAATTTCATCATCTTCTTCAAATTCACTATCTTCATCGCTGTTTGGAAGTTCTTCCTTGTCTAAACCTTTTTCACCATCTGAATATTCTGCATTCTCAAAATTCTGATAATTTTCTTCATTTTCAACATTCTGATCATCCAGTCCATTTTCTGCATTATCTTCATTTTCTAGCCCATTGTCTTCATTTTTTGCATTATCCCCATCATCATTATCATTTAGCAATCAACTTTTAAAATTTCGGTATTTGCTATTGGCTTCTTACAGTTCTTCATCACTGGTGCTACCATCACTATCACCAACTAAAGCACTGTGACTACTAGATTCCCCATCTCCTTGAACTTTTTTTTGAAAAGTGACATTGTCTTTAACCCCTTTTTCCCTGCCTTTCTTTTATCAATCTTATCCCTCTTTGACTTGTTCTTTTTCTGCTTCGTTTCACTCCTGTTAGCCCCGTCATGATCAACCCTAGATTAGACATCACTTCTTTCAGTCCCCACATGATCAACATACAAATCTATCACTCCACCATTTTGAAACCCTTTGACAATTAAATGCCTAATGCTATTCTCATCAAATAATAGCCTAACTCCACTTGAAAAACTAACTCCATCATTTTTAACATTAACAATGAGCCTTTATCGTATTTAGAGTAGACTTGATATTTTGCAATAGAAGCCATGCTAAAGAAACATGGATCTTCATTGAATACTACAACTTAGCCTCCAACATAGTCCAGGCTTGGGGTGTCAATATTTATGAACTTTCCTCCATAATGTACATTGACTACAAGATTGTAATCCATAATATCAGCTGAAACACATAAGAAATTCAACAAAAAATCAACTTAGTAATAAATTAATGATGACACTGCACATATAGTTTTTCAGTAAATAATCATAAATTTAGTTTAATTATAAAACATAAAGGGACCACAACTTTGTTAATTATTTGTATATTCAGTGATGGACCACTGATGTATCCAATTTTAGACAACAAAGGGACCACTACAAAACATAAAGTTGGAATCTTTTCAAGAGGACAATATATTCCAGCAGCTATATAACAATAATAAAGTAACTGACAATGTCCGTGAAAAATTTGGGCAAGTTATATGCGGGGCACAGACATCTTACAAATAAAATCAATATTAGATGTGCACAATTATAGCAGGATTTATAAGAACATGAAAACTATTGTGAAATATCTAGCTGAATACTATGGCAATAGGATAAGAAAAAATCCCACTTGGAAATTGAGGAATA
>JAUMHB010085480.1:0-29254 GCA_032359685.1 Pittosporum tobira
AGTTATAAACTTATTTTTATAATACTTAGTAATTTTTATAATATATGATAATTTATGCAAATTTTTCTTTGGGTTTTTAGGACCGGCTTGGACTCATGTTGGTTTTTAACCCGCATTCGTTCAAAGACTAGTCCGAACCAGACCAATTTTTCTCTTAAATCTTAATATGATGGCATGTTGAATTTTTTTGGTATTTTGAAAGTTTTATCGAGTTATAATCGGTCTGAGTTTTGACCAGTCAGTCCCCATTCAGACATTGGTTATCAGGTTTTTTGTACTTCTTTACGTACCAAAAATTGTTACGTCCTCCATAATAATTTGTAGGTTATAAGTGGACATCCTAAATCGTTAAATCTAAAATTGACGTTTACAATTATTTTGGGTACCTAATCAATTTTGCTTATGAATCATGCCCTTATATATAAATATATATAACAAAATTTAATTTTACCCTCTTTCCATAATAATAAAATACTCAATTTATTATATATTAATAGTCACTTTAGTATGATGCACACATATTAAGATCAATAATAAATATTAGTGTTCAATTATAATTTTATCTATTGTTAAAAATTGTGAGAAAAAATAAAAAGAAATTAAAGAATTAAAAAATTTTAAAAAGATGAAAAAAATTAAGAATAATATAAAAAAATACATACATGTTCTCATAAAAAATTATAAATAATAATTATTTTTAAAATATTTTTTTAAAAAAATATTATTATTTTAAAACGGATGGAATATGAACGTCGGCCATCGATCACGCGCAAGGGACATACGGTGGGTCGCAAGTAGAAAGTGCTGCCACTTGCATGCAAACCCAAATCAGAATTGAGTTTGGCCACCGCACCTAACAGGAAAGGGAGTGACGGATAAAGAAACAGAACGAGACGATCTTCCAACCATTAAGTGCATATTTGGTATTTTAAATTTATCAAGTTTTCAATTGAAAATTTTTGTTTTGTGTATTTAAAATGGGATCATATGCAGTTGAGCCCATAAGATATGAGTTCGTTTATTTCGATGAACCAATTTTAATAGTTTATTGAAATTGATTCATTACTTTTTTTTGTTCTCATTTTTAATTATATTATATTAAAAAAAATTTATTCTCTTTATATTTATAATTTATAGTAATATTTTTTATTATATTATTTTTCTTTATAGAATAATTATATTATATCTTTTTAAATTTAAATATTATAATATTTTGATAGTATTTTGATATGAATTTAAAAAAAATTTAAAAGCTCTTTTTATATAATATTTTGATATATTAAATATATTAAAAAATATAACGTATAAATTTATACAAATTTTAGAGTTATTTATGTTATTTCAATTGTAATAGATACAATTATTATTAAATAATAATTTATTTTAAATTACATAAGATGATAATCATTAAATAAAATTTTAATTTTTTAAACTCAATTTTAACTGAAAATTCAATTTCAACAACATTTAATTTCAGCTAGTTAAACGGTCTAAGTTTCAACAAAAGAGCCCTAAAACGGCTCCACCTCAACTCGACCCACCACCGTCTGTTCTTCATCCCATGCCAAATTTCTTGACATGTGGCCACAGCATCCACGTCAAACAGTCCTAACCTACACGTAGCGTATCTCTAAGGCCGTTAATCTGAAAGACCCCACCTTAAAAACCTGAATCTGACGTCTCTGCAAGATATTTTTATATGGGTTCATCCTTCTTGTTATAATATACCATACACACGATTACAGCCGAAACATTACACGTTAGAAGCGAAAAAGAAAATGAAAAAGAAAATCAAGAAAGTGTGGGAGATTGAGGTCAGGCACACTTTCCATAAACTGTTGGGTTGCCACGTGGCTAACCTCCCCCAAGTCTCGCCTTCACAACTCCCCCAGATCACATCTATTCAGGCCACCTTATATTACATATGTAGAAGTGTAGAATTTTCGAAGCTACATCTCTTATCTGTTGTTTGTCAGAACTAAATTCGGTAATACCCTGATACTTATCTTCGCATCTGTCGTCTTGGTAGAAACTACATAATGGAAAACTCGACGCTCACCGGATTGTTGAAACAAGTCGCCGGTAAATTCCCCACCCGGCGAGCACTTTCTGTTTCCGGCCAATTCGATCTCACCTACGGTCGCCTTCATGAGCTCATCGAACAAGCCGCTTCTCGACTCGTCACCGCCGGTGTTCAGCCGGGAGAAGTCGTCGCTCTCACTTTTCCCAATACGGTCGAGGTCTGTCTCAATCCCTCAATTCCCTGTCTTACAAAATTACTCTTATTTATTTAGTTTATGGTATGAAAAATTATTTACCATGGTTAAATTTTCATTCACTAGCAACAAGATCACGATTTATGAACAAAATAATGGTAATATGTGGAATGATTTTGTTAGTGGTGTATTGAAGATTAATTCCTTAGTCACGCCCTTAGTTAATTTAGTTTTATTTTGATTACAGTTCATAATCATGTTTCTGGCCGTAGTTCGAGCCCGAGCCACGGCTTCGCCACTCAACGCGGCTTACACCTCAGAGGAGTTCGAGTTCTATTTGTCAGACTCAGAATCAAAGCTCTTACTAACTTCAAAAGAAGGTAACGAGCCGGCTCAAGCCGCGGCTAAGAAGCTGAATATCGCTCACGTCTCAGCTACCCTTCCCCAACCCGAGTCTGAAGTCTTTCTATCCTCAACTCAGTCCGAGTCTGCTCCCAACTCGATCTCCAAAATTGTTAACGATCCATCTGACGTGGCTCTCTTCCTTCACACTTCTGGCACCACGAGTCGACCCAAAGGCGTGCCCCTAACTCAGCAAAATCTAGCCTCTTCCGTACAGAACATAAAGTCGGTTTACAAACTCACCGTATCGGACTCAACTGTTATCGTCCTACCGCTCTTTCACGTACACGGATTACTCGCCGGGTTATTAAGTTCATTCGGAGCCGGGGCGGCCGTGATCCTACCAGCGGCGGGCCGATTCTCGGCTTCAACGTTTTGGTTAGACATGAATAAATACAATGCTACGTGGTACACAGCCGTCCCTACCATACACCAGATAATACTTGATCGGCACTTGAGCAAACCCGAATCCGATTACCCAAAGCTCCGGTTTATACGTAGCTGCAGCGCTTCGCTCGCGCCCTCCATTATGTCTCAGCTGGAGGAAGCTTTTGGCGCGCCGGTGCTGGAGGCGTATGCAATGACCGAGGCAACCCATTTGATGTCGTCAAACCCGTTACCAGAGGATGGCCCTCACATTCCTGGGTCGGTAGGGAAACCTGTGGGCCAAGAGATGGCAATACTGGATGAAAATGGGGTTCAACAAGGTATCGGAGCAAATGGGGAGGTTTGTGTAAGGGGTCCAAATGTGACTAAGGGTTACAAAAACAACCCCGAGGCCAACAAAACCGCTTTCCAATTTGGGTGGTTTCATACTGGAGATATTGGATATTTTAATTCCGATGGGTATTTACATCTCGTTGGAAGAATCAAGGAGATGATCAATCGTGGAGGTATGGGCCATCACATATTTACTTTTTTTTTTATTTTTGGGTACAACTGAACTGCCATTACATATTTACATATATTTAATTTGATGCTTAATAATGGAATATAGGAAGTGTTCCAATGATTTTATGACTTAATAAATCCTGTCATAAGGTTAAAATAATAGATATATAAAAAAATTGCTCTTAAAAAGGAGATTATTGATAATGAATTTAATGTTGTGTTTTGGTTTCCGTTCTTTGCAAAAATAAAGTGGAATAAAATTTTACATTGAAAATGAGTGGTTGTTGAAATTAAATGGTTAGCTAGTCATATACTCTCTCCGTCCAGAAAAGAATGAGACTTGACTCATCAGACAAGTCTCCCTCTGTCTGGAATAGATGAAATACGGAATAAACATTCATTTCTCATTCCTTTATGCTCTTAATTTTCAATTAAAATTTTATGGTTAACAACACATTTCTTTCCAACAATTATTCAATTTCAATATAAAATTTTATTCCATTTATTTTCCTTAAAGAATGAAAATCAAATGAAACATAAATGTGCATTGTTTGGCAATAATTCAGCTTTTTTTGCCTTCATAAGGACCATAACTTTCCTAAGGTTGTAATAATTTATTTATAATATTGATATGGCACAAGCAACCTCAAATTTGGAATGCTATTTCTTTGTGATGGGTTTTTAGGGGAGTGGGAAAATGTTCACGCCCTTGGTGGGGGTAGGGGATGCTGTACGGGCTTAGTACATGAGCCTCACTAGCAAAATGCGTGCCACATATACTATTTAAAGTCTTACTAGAAATGTTTTGTTGTGCACATCGGGTTACAATTTGTCTATATTTAGAGCCTTGGGAGTTTTAATGCCTCCGCATAAATTTCAGGAGAGAAGATATCTCCAATAGAAGTGGATGCAGTCCTTTTGTCTCAGACGGATATTGCTCAGGCGGTTGCTTTCGGAGTCCCCGATGACAAATATGGTGAAGAGGTAAATAATACAACTCCATCACCATCTATTACGGTTGTTATCTCAGTCCCATTTTAATGCTATTGACTTGCCATTTGTCTTCGATGTGACCAATTATTTTCAATTACCAGTAATGCTGCTAGGGATACCACATTGTTTCTATATTAATTAATATTGTGTACACATAGCAATAGTCCCATGAGGGGGATATCCTCAACTTAACAAATATTGCATGTGTACTACACCATGGTTTATTCCAAGAAACTATTAATCGGCTTTCTCATGTGCCGCATAGGTTTCATACACATATCTGTTCCAATTGAATCATTTCTGTTGATGTTTGATTAAATGTTTGAAATCAATAAAAAGATTAGTCTTCCCATTGTCCTGTGATAAAACGCCGCAACAGTGGCTATACTTTTGCAAAAGTATTTACGTCAAGTTGGAAGAGTATTGATAAAAAAAAAAATATCTTAAATTTAAATTTTGGAAAATAGCTCGAGACTATTTAACTGTTTCTGAAACTGTTCCTTTTGTTAAATTTAACTGGTGCCAAAGTTCAGCATCAAGGCGTCTTACACTACTTTGTTGGGGCTGTATACTAGGATAAATTGCATGTATCGGGTCAGAAAATCTAATGCTGATTATTTATTGCAGATAAACTGTGCAGTCATCCCCAGAGAAGGATCAGACATTGATGAAGCAGAGGTGTTAAGATTCTGCAAGAAGAATCTTGCGGCTTTCAAGGTCCCCAAGAAGGTGTTCATCACTGATACTGTTCCAAAGACTGCTACAGGGAAAATCCAGAGGAGGATTGTCGCGGAGCACTTCCTTGCTCAAATCTCGACTGCTAAAGTCCCCAAGTTTGGAGCGTAGACAAACTCCTAAATTTTTCCTTGCGCAAGTCTTTATCATTAAAGCCAATAGTTTGGAAAGCCTGAAGTAACTGCTATATTTGTCTTCTGGTTAATAGCTCTTATTAAATAGGAAATAAAATATAAAAAAAAATAAAATTAAAAACAAAAACTTTCATTATTGATCATTTTCGGTATGATGATCAGACTTGCTTCTCAATTATGTCGATAGACAGCATAGTTAGTTTCCTTTAATTTTTCAATAGTTATGTAACACCGTTTCATTCTAATGTTTATTCCAAATATCGAGTGCCCTGACTTGTGTCTAGAGTTTTTCTGTATCGTGGAACTGATGCCCATAACTACCTAAAATTCCAGTGGTTAATCTGATTTGATTTCGTATCTTCCGAACTTTCCTGGTATACCTTCTTGACTCAGGATAGTTAAAAGGTGTTAGTCGAGCTAAGCCAAGCTTAGTTTGTCCTTAAACTCTCGACTTGCTTAACCAAGCTGCTTTTATCGAGTTTAACCCAGCCGAACTTGAATTTTCTTAGAATTCATTTAAAATCATTAACTATCGTCGAGTTCAAGCATCAGGCAAGAGCAAAAAGACAATTTAACGGCCCGAGTACACTGGATAACTAACAAGAAACAGTACAATGGCATGCCACACAATTCCCGTACAATTCCACGGGAAATCCATAAAGACTTTCATAACCAACACAAGTTCCATGATCGGGTCTATCATAAAGCTAACATAGCATGAGTTCTCGCAAAACAAAAACAGTTAAAGATCTATTAGCCCAATAATTATCAGTTCCATAGGTAACCAGCACACACTAAATATAACTAAAAAGAAACCAGAAAACAAGCACGCCACAAAAAGCGACGAAACTGCAATCACTTCAAAACCTCACGACAAATCCACAGAAACCAAAAGAAGCCATCATAACAAATGCAGAAAACACTCAACTCTCCTGAGGCTCTTCTTCTTCGTCTTCATAGTCATACCCTTCCTCTTCTGCCGTTGCATCTTGATACTGCTGGTACTCTGAAACCAAATCGTTCATGTTACTCTCTGCTTCAGTGAACTCCATCTCGTCCATGCCCTCCCCAGTGTACCAGTGCAAGAAAGCTTTCCTCCTGAACATAGCTGTAAACTGCTCACTAACCCTCCTGAACATCTCCTGAATTGAGGTTGAGTTCCCAATGAAAGTTGATGCCATTTTTAGACCAGTAGGAGGGATATCACAAACCGTGGACTTCACGTTGTTGGGAATCCACTCCACGAAGTAGGATGAGTTCTTGTTCTGGACGTTAATCATCTGCTCGTCGACCTCCTTGGTGCTCATCTTCCCACGGAACATAGCTGAAGCAGTTAGGTATCGCCCGTGGCGGGGATCGGCAGCGCACATCATGTTTTTAGAATCCCACATCTGCTGAGTCAGCTCAGGAACTGTGAGAGCTCGGTATTGCTGTGAGCCACGAGAAGTGAGTGGAGCAAATCCGACCATGAAGAAATGCAGCCTCGGGAATGGAATCAGGTTGACGGCAAGTTTACGGAGATCTGAGTTGAGTTGACCAGGAAAGCGAAGACAGCAAGTGACCCCACTCATGGTGGCTGAGATCAAGTGGTTCAGGTCTCCAACTGAAAAAGAGGACCAGTTAAGTCGGTTCAGTTCTCAATTACCAACTACAGTTACAGAGTACAGAAAAAAAAGAAAATGCTTCTAACAGAAAACGAACTAGTAGAATATAACTAGATTCTTTTCAGATTTATGCTTCCATCTTTGTTGCCCAAGGTTCATGAAAACTAAGAAATGATTTCTCAAATGGTTTAAGAAGAGATATACACAGGAAAGAATGACGCAACTAAAATCAGATGATAAAATAATTACAAACAGTTGAAGAAAATCGACTTCAAGTATACAAAAATATATACTTGGATCGCATCAGACAATTATTATTCCCTTTGCATAGTTCACCAACTTCAATACAGAAAATAAAAACTCTCGCATACTAATAAAATTACAAAATATTAAACAGAAAGGTCATTTACTAGCATATACAGTGACCTACTAAAATTCTAACTCTCCAATCTAAAGTACATACTATAAAATGCTGAAATCTGAGATGGTGAGAAGCAGAAGAAAAGAACTTACAGCTTGGAGTTGTGAGTTTAAGAGTTCTGAAACAAATGTCATACAGAGCCTCGTTGTCCAAAACCATACACTCATCTGCATTCTCAACAAGCTGGTGGACTGAGAGGGTTGCATTGTATGGTTCCACAACGGTATCTGACACCTTAGGGGATGGAAAGACAGAAAAAGTGAGCATCATGCGATCCGGATACTCTTCCCTGATCTTAGAAATAAGAAGAGTTCCCATCCCTGAACCAGTGCCTCCACCCAAGGAATGGCAAACTTGAAAACCTGAAATCAATAGGCAAAGTGTCTATGTTGGAGGTGTTGAGCATTAAAAGCATGAACAATAAGTGTACAGCCTATATAATGGGTTGTTTAGTCATCGAATAAATTGCAGCTGTAGAAAAAAGCAGTACGCATCTTATTATTGAATACTTTCTGGTGTGCTTTTATTATCAGTGGTATTATTTTTCTTATCAGTGGTATAAAAGCACACCAGAAATTATTCAATAATAAGATGCGTACTGCTTTTTTCTACAGCTACAATTTATTCGATGACTAAACAACCCATTATATAGGCTGTACAGCAACTTCCACTTACTAAAAATAAGCAACTAACATAGACCCACTTACTAAAACGTGTGCAACAACATGCTGCAACATCTTCCTAAATATCAGGACAATTCCTAATGTGCATAATTATTAAATTTCCTCAACAATAAGATTAGCATCCAGTGGACGCTATGTTTCCATAATGAAAGTGCTGTCACAAAAGATATAAGAAATAAATTTCAAAACCCCAACCACAACTCCAGTTGCCCGGCTAAGAAATACTGATAGTTTTTTAGTTTTCCAATCTGGAACTGAGAAAAATAACAGGATCACAAACCTTTAGCAAAATCTCGATTAAACTAAAGCAAAATGCCCAGGCGCGTCAACATAGTATCCATAAATAATTATGAAGCGTAAAAGGATATAAAAAACTTAAATCTATAACAAATTTGGCACATTAATTTTTACGTGATGGAATCTGAACTGAGACCCAAATTTTATCTGAACTTTACTAAAATAGAATTAAAAATGTCAAACATAGCTTCAGCACATGATTTCTACCTTATTAGCTACGTATGATAGGATCGCCCAATGTACCAAACAGTACGTAGAAAACACAAGTTATTCAACATAGAACTGTTAAAAAGAGCCGAGTTTGTCAAGCTCTAGGCTAGTTTAGTTAAACTAGCATTTTTTTTAGTTCGCCTCGTTTAACTTAAACGAGCAATTTTTCGTCAAAAATTTGAAAATATTTACGGTTCTCGAATTTTTATAAAACCGAACTTGGCTCTTTAAAACAAACAATTTTTTTTAACGAGGTCGAGCCGAGCCTTTAACGAACTTGAGCCGAACCTTAACGGAGCCGAGGCTGAGCCTTTAGCACTCGTAATTGAACAAGTATCAGTAAATCAACAGAAGAATCAATTTGAGAAGAGAAAATAAGCAATAAATCAGCAGAAGAATCACTTTGAGAAAAGAAAATAAGCAATTATACCTTGAAGACAATCACAGTTTTCGGCCTCTTTACGAACCACATCGAGAACAGAATCAATAAGTTCAGCGCCCTCCGTATAATGGCCCTTGGCCCAGTTATTTCCCGCACCGGACTGTCCAAAGACGAAGTTATCGGGCCGGAATATCTGGCCATACGGTCCAGATCGGACGCTGTCCATGGTTCCCGGCTCGAGGTCCATCAGGACGGCGCGAGGGACGAACCTACCGCAGCTGGCCTCGTTGTAGTACACGTTCACCCGCTCCAGTTGCAGATCGTTGTCGCCGCTGTACCGGCCGGTGGAGTCGATGCCGTGTTCGGCGCATACGACTTCCCAGAACTTGGCGCCGATCTGGTTGCCGCATTGGCCTCCCTGAATGTGCAAGATCTCACGCATTTTTGGAGAGAGAGGAAGTGAGTTGAACGACTAGTGTCTTTAGAGAGAGAGTAGGCTGAGGGATATGGCTTTTAGAGAGAGAATGAGACTGTTGGGTTTGGGGAAAATGTAGATCGAGGATGAGGGGTGTTTTATGGGGGTGCGTGAATGTGAGAGAATTTTGGATGGCGTTAAGTGTGTGTGGGAGTGTGATGAGACGGAGATTGTGACGGTGCCGTTGGTTTTTAACTTTTAAGTGGGATTCAAATTTTGAAAATACACGGTGAAAATTGAGTGGAGGTACGGGACTAACACGTGAGGCGTCACGTGGGAAAAAGGGATACTAAGTGCTCATTTGATAATAATATTAAAAAATTATGATATTTAGTTATAATAAAATATTATATTTAATAGAGTGAGAGATTAAATTTAAATTTAAAAAATTGAGTTTATAATTTAAATTTAACAAAAATTTAAAATTAAAATTAAATTATAAATTATGATTTGATAAATTACCATCACAGCTACTAAATCCTAAGAGAGTCACAATTAGTCAATTTTTATAAACATAAATTATTGACATTTTAATAGATAATAAAATAATAATTCCAAATAATCCGGTTTTGCCAGTCCATTGGATAAAGGTTGAGGTCCAGTCATATACTAGTGTACGCATAGAAATGGATTGAGGAGTACTCTTGCTTTTTGTGGGATCCATATAAAATCGTGTGTTTCACACTGTAAAGATGAGATATAAAAGTGAGAGCGCAAGGGAAGGGGGGAAGAGGGGGGGCGGGGGCCGGGTCGGGGTGTGATGATCATGAATCATGACGATGAAATCAATATTAGCTTTGTGACAAAGCAAGGGATAAAATTGGTACAACCCACACCTTTTTATAACCTTTCCTTGTATATCAATTAAACTCCAGGAGGCCCAACTCCCAGCAACCACTAATTCTTAATTTCACTTATTGTTCACTGCTTCATTTTGATTAATCAATTGGTCTAACTTATCACGTAGCTATATCTCTTTCTATAAAAAAAAAAATAAAAAGAAGAAAGAAAGAGGTGTTTAGGATGTATTCATTTTTTTAATTTATATTTTTTATAAAAATAAAACTTTACTAGATTTTTAAAATTTTAAAATTTAAAATTATGATATAAATTTAAAATTTTTAAAATTTGAACATAATAATATTTTGTATGTAATTTATAACATTGATTTTAACATCAATTAAAATAAAATAAATTTATTTTAAATTTAAATTTAAAAAAAAAAAATATAAGCCCAATTCATAATTATTTTTTTTTTGAGTTAATAACACTAAAAACCAATAAATTTTCACTTTTTTTGCAATTTAGTCAACTTACTTTATTTTTTTCACTTTAATCATTAAAGTCATGAATTTAATTACATTTTGAAAAATAATAGAAATTTAATATTATTTTCATTTATTTTGTAGCCTATGTGGAAGTGTGTTGCTGACTTTGGGCCCAAACCCTTTTCCTTCCTCCCTCGAAACCCTAACATTTCTTACTAAACCATAAAAATCTCCAAAATTGTTATCTTTTTCGATCTCTCACAGACTCAGTCCTCGACTACCCAAATTTTCAATAGCAAATGATCTCTCGTCGCTACCAAACTTGTTGATCTTAAAACCTAACTCCCTGATCTCCGAGCAGCCACTTCCACCAACTCTCTCTCTAGGTTGTAGCATGTTCGGTGTTGGCTCCTCGCGCCGCCGCCGTCGTTTCTAGGAACACTGTGGTGGAGGTGTCTTGAAGATCTAGGAGTGTGAGCAGCACGAGTTCTCGTAAATGACAGCAAATCTCCTACTTATAAGGCTCTTCTTGTTTTTATGATACTTGGAGAGACGACTACACCCCTCCTGCGGCTGAGCATATGGTAGAAAATTATGCATTGACTAAACCTATTACACAAATTATTATTTTTCTTTTGTTACAAAGATTGAAATTTTTATTTTTATTTTTGACATGGGACAAGTTTGGCTATTCGATTAATCTGGGAGTATTTGGAGTCTGAGCATAAGAAATTGATATCTCATTTATTGATTGACCAACCAAAACTTCCAGATCTTTAGAGTTGGGATCTTTTGAATCAACAGTGGCTTAGAACCTTCCGAGCTTAGCACGATAGCATCCATCGTCAGACCTTGTGAACTTGCAGCCGGTTACCGCCCTATCTTCTTCCAAATATATACTATAAGAGATGAGACCGTGCAACTCACATGCTAAAATTGGGGTCAGATTGCCAACAAGACATTTCGACCTCAGTTACCTACTAAATAAAAATGTTATTTTCCACGATAACAATTATGTTAACAAGTTTAACCGATGTTAAGGCTTATGAAAAAAATGTGGTCAAATTCATGATTCTGCTGGTTAAATCGAAAAAAAAAAAAAAAAAAGTTGATTGATCAAATCACAAAAAAGGTGAAAGTTGTGTTGGTTTTAGTGCAATCAAATCTTTTATTTTTTAGTACCTTTTTTTTTTCCTCTCAATATTTTTTAACAATTATTATTGTTAATATTTATTGTCATCTATTTATTATTTCATTCATTCTAAAATTAGAGATAATTTTAAATTATATTTTTTAAGTTTTAAAATTTAAATTCTAATATGTTTTTGTAAAATTTTCAAAGTTTATACATAATGTAACTTACAACATTAATTTTGACATCAATCAAAATAAAATAAATTTATTTCAAAATTATATATATATAATTTAGCAAATTTACTATACTAAAACGCATATGTAACTCTAACTTTGAAAAACAATAATATAAAATATTTAATTATAAACTTTTTGAGTGAATTTACAAATTTAAGTTATCATTTTAAGTTTCAAAGACGATGATATTAAAGTTTATAGTATTTTTTTAAAGATATAGTTTATAATTTTCATGATTAAACATGAACTAAATTTAATGAAATATATATTTTTATTTTTTAAAATTTTATAAGTTGAATTTATAAATCAAAAAGTACGATTGTTTTTTTTACGACATAAAGTAAAATACAAAAATGAACTTTCATTTACTATAGATAATTTAAATATTACATAAAATATGGAAAAATGTGCTCACGCTCTTTTTTTTCTTTATTTATACATTTTTTTGTTTTATAAAATATTTTTTAAAATTTAAATTAAAAAATTGTGATTAGTATCACACGCAAAACTCGTAATATTTTCCTAATTTCATGAACAAAAGGAAAACATATACCATATACTTTCCCAACTATTATTGAATTGTTTGCCTCTTTTTTTTTTTTTTTTATTTATTTATTTATTTATTTAATTTCAGTCCAACGGACGTAAAGATAACAAACTCAAACCCCTGAGTCTCTAACATCGTATGATAAAATGTGTGTTTATCCTCTTTGGTTTAGAATTTATAAGAGAAAAGAAGGAAAAATAAAGGAAAACAACAAACAGTATTGAAAAGTTTTGGATGGAAAATTAATTGAGGGAATTGACATTACAAGAAGCAATGAAAAAGGCCAGGCAAAATGTTGGTCACATTAATGCAGGGAAAAATAACTTTTTAGTTACAGTAAAATACGTTATTTTTATATTGGTCAAAAATTAAATGAACATATCACTCAACTCGTATGCATTATCATATTAATGACCAAACTCAACAAACACGTAATTTTGTCAAAAATCAAAGACATTGTTAACTAATTTGTAGTATTTATCACGTATATAATTAATATACTTATGTGGATATTAGTCACTTGAACAAGTGTCAATCCATAATTTATATGTGGCATCTTATTATTCAGTTTCATGGATCATGATTATATGGAATTGAATGAAAAAAGAAAGAAAGAACGAAAGTAATACTAAATGATAATTTTTAATTATATATCATTATTGTAAAATAATAAATATATCATATATCTTATACAGTACATATTGTTAAAATATATATATATAGCTTATATATTTTTGAAACAAATCCTACATAGCTTATATACAAAAAAAAAATCCAAGTAAAAAAAAATTGAAAATTGAAAAAAAAGGGACATAGGTTTGAAGATTTTTTTTTTTTCGGAGCTCTATGATGAGCAGATGTGGGCTGGGTTTGAAATATTTGATTCACTCTAATTTTTTACTTTGAAAGATTCATTTGAAGTTTGTCAAATTTTATGAAAATAAAATTTATGTCGTTATAAAGATTATCCGTTTGTCTTTATTTTTTTTATTATTTAAATTGAAAATAATATGAGTGTTGTATTATACACATTAACTACGGTACACATAAGTATCAATTCCTTAACTATATAAGTTACACATTAAATATTGCCTTAAATTTATGATACATAATTAAAATATGTTAATTATATTATTAATTTTTGACGGATTTTAACAGAAATATGTATTTTTTGAGTTTAATCACTAACGTAAAAATTTGTATAAATTAAATGACGTTTTTATTCGATTTTTTAATATAACGACTAATATAAAAATCGAATACGAATATAATGATTAAAAAATTATTTTTTCCCATTAAAGCATATCAATTTACACGGGCTGAGTTGGTATGGTTGATCCAATGGATGAAATGACTTCGGTCCAACCAATGAGAAAGATCAGGCCCACCTCATTCATGAAATACCAGATTTATCGGTTCAACGCGGATCTTTGAGAGGGATCCCGCTTCAAAACTTGGGTCGGGTTTGCACTCCGCCTTTCGCTTAAACCCTAGGGCTTAGACTCTCTGTTGTCTCTCTCTCCTCTTTCTTCTCTAGTTTGTTTCAGCGTAAAACCTCTATCAATTTTTGATCGCAGGGAAGATGGTGAGCAAAAGGCAGAAGCTAGCTCGCAAGAGATTTAAAGAAGCAAACCCGGACAAATTTCCAAAAGCAGAGCCAACTCCTCCTAAAGACCCAAACAAGAAGAAGAAAAAGAAGAGCAGCAATTTCAAGAAAAAGAAGTCAGATTCTAAAGATCCCAATAAACCCAGTAAGAGATATTCGAAGCATCCACTCAGAGTTCCTGGAATGAGGCCTGGTGAGAGCTGTTTCATTTGTAAAGCCCAAGACCATATTGCGAAGAACTGCACTGAAAAAGCTCACTGGGAAAGGAACAAGGTTTCCTTCTTGATACCCTCTTATATTCTATTATTTCTGTTTTGTTCATTTGGGCATTGTATTTGATTGTAAGAACAGTCGTGTTAGTTTGATCCTTATTCATTCTCTTCTAGTGATCAATTAGCTTAACTTTTATCATAAGTGATTCTTATACACCTAATATTAACTTAAATTTTATCATAAGAAAATTGTCTAGTACATGATCAGAGCTCAATTATCGAAATTAGATATATGCCTTCATGGCCTTTCTTGACGCAACAAAACGCTTGACTTGTACCTGCATTTAATTCCCTTTTTCTGAAATGGGATTCTGCTAATTGTGGTATGAAATGAACTTGTGTTTTTATTTTTTTTTGATTTGTTTTTCGTAGATATGTTTGTCCTGCCGGCAACGTGGGCACAGTCTCAAGAATTGTCCAAACAAAAATGATCAGACTGTGGAAAAGAAGCTGTGCTATAATTGCGGAGAATCTGGGCATACTCTCTCTGAATGTCTCCAACCTCGTGAAGATGGTAATTGGCCCTTCTTAACTTTTCAATGTATATGTAAGTAGCAGTAGTCTTTGCGCTTGCTTGGATTCTCTTTATTTGGCTTCCTCTATGCAAAATAATTGCTATCAACATCCAACATGATATTGTAATTTGTGGGTCTAACATAGTGGTACCGCCTCAATCTTTTCTACATTTGGAGTTATAACGTAATAAAAATTATGTTGTCAAAAAAAATCCTAGTAATTTTATGTCTGTCTTCTAAAAAAAGGTAATGCATTCTTGGATGGTTTTTGCCTTCATCAATTCTAGCATATGTCACAGACACTTGAGGAGATTATATACCCATCCACTTGGGTGTCTCTAAGCTTTCTCCACATTTCTAAATTCTAGTATATGTTACAGACACAAAATTGGGTTACTCCTTCAAGAAATTCACAATGTAAGATCAGCATGGGTGGTTAACTTGTATAGATTTTGACACTACCTACTTGGAACTGAGCTGTGCTCATAATCATTTAAAATTATGCTTACATTAGTATTGCTGAGTTTGTCATGCTTTGCTACATTTGTTAATGCAGGGGGGACAAAATTTGCGAATTGCTTTATTTGTAATGAGCGTGGGCATTTGAGTAAGAATTGCCCCCAAAACACTCATGGCATCTATCCAAAGGTAGATTTCATTTTGTGCTAAAAAGGGTCATTTTAATCTGAGTTTCTGCATATAATGTACATAATCATGGTTTCATGTTATTAATTATCCAAGCACACATTGAATCCTTCTCTTCTTCTCTGTTCCTTCCATTAAGTTGGATGTCTGGCATAACCTGGAGAGGAAAAGAGAAAGAATGATTTAGACTGACATCTTTCACTATTATTCTCTGTAGGGAGGTTGTTGTAAAATTTGTGGTGGTGTGACACATTTGGCTAGAGATTGTCCTAATAAAGGCAGCAGAAGTTCTACTGGTTTTGGTCAAATATGTAAGTACTAGTGCATGGTTTTACTAATTCAGTTTGCTGTATATGATTTGATTTATATGGGGAGAATATCATCAACTAATATCATACATAAGTATTGTCTTATAGATCGAAATTGTTTAATTAGGCATTCTTGTTTTGATTACGTGGATGAAAAAGCTGGAAAGTTTGCTTTAATTTGAGATACAATTCTAGCTATCCCAATTATTTCACATGCTGTTGTCGATCTGTGAAAGCATGTATTGTTTTTACTGTTTATTTGGCCCATCCTAAATAAACTCTTTTTTTTTTTGTTGTTGCAGCAAGTAGGTTCGAAGATAGGCCTACAGGGCACGTGACTAAGTTAACCAGTGGAGACGATCTTGATGATGATTTTATGATGGAAGATACCCATAGTGGTATCAAGTCGAGCCCTCCGAAATTAAAGTTGCCCCGTTTTCTGATTTGAAAGATAAAGATGTAAAACTGAAGAAGAAACAGGGGCCTAAAGTCGTGAATTTTGTTGGCTGATCATTTCCAATTTTTGGCTGAAAATGTGGCAGTTATATGTTGTTAGAAAATCTATTAGATTTATTTTTCCTTCCTTTTACTCGGGGGCTTCAGCCATTCTTTGCTCAGATTTTATTTTATGTTAAGAGTTACACATCATATTAGAATTTCATTGTCCTATTTATTTTGGATTTTTTTTTTGTAAATCAAGTAATTGAACCTGCATATACCTGTCTAGTACTGATTTTTAAATTTATTTGGGATTAACACATTCTATTGCGTTATATTTTGAGGGGAAAAAGTGTGATGTGTGGAAGAGAATATAGAAATATGTAGTCGTATATGTTTGGAAATTTTTGATTTCTAAAAGTTTCCAATAATCAAACCCCTACCAGAAATTTGTTTTGCAACCGAAGATGAGGAACATTTATATGGTAAAACTGTTGGTTGTGGAAGCTTATGGCTGAGAAATTTGTCAACCTTAAATTTTGACCTAAAAAATCTCTTTGTACCACCCCCCAATTCGCTGTTTCTTTAAAAGAAATCCTCACCACCTCTCTCTTTTCTCCCATGTCTTCCCAAATTTCAAGGATCTCTCCCTTTCTTCCCATCTCTCTTTCTTCAATTCTGTTTTCTCATTTCACAGGCATTGCCAATTTTTCATACACCAACACATCGACGCCATGGTACGCCTCTCTCCTCTCTGATGATTTGTTTAAATGGATTACGTGCATTAAACCACACTTAATATGGAAACAAAACATCTTTAAATTGTTTAATTATTTATTATTTTATTAATATTATTCATATTGTATTATTCAACAAATATATTGGTTCCCCTCCCTTCCTCCCCCCCCAAACTGGAACACACGAGAAAACAGATTTATGCATCGAAAACATCTCTTGTATATAGGCAAATTGATTGATGCTTCAAAGGCAAGAGACTGTATTCTTAAAATAATGTGAGTCAATGCAGTCATCTAAAGTAGATGTCTGTTGTTCGTTCCCCACCAAACAAACAACCCCCCCCCCCCCCCGGGAAATGGTCGAGCCTTGAATGGAATGAAAAATATTTACACGTTTACTTCGAGAGATAGAACATGATTTCGAGTTTATGTACTCTTTTTTTTTTTATTATTTTATTTAATGATTGAAATTGATAGTCGAACGCGGCATCTGGAATGGCTGTGGAAGATGAGTGTAAGCTCAAGTTTTTGGAATTAAAAGCAAGGAGAAACTACCGTTTCATCATCTTCAAAATTGAGGGCCAAGAAGTTGTTGTCGAGAAGCTGGGGAGCCCCGATGAAAGCTACGAGGATTTCACGAATTCTCTCCCTGCTGATGAGTGCCGCTATGCTGTCTTTGATTTTGATTTCACCACCGAGGAAAATTGCCAGAAAAGCAAGATTTTCTTCATCGCTTGGTAATATAATTCTTGATCAGTTTTGTAAATATTACATATTTATAACTTTATTGAGTAAAATTAGATAAATTATGTTAATTTTGAAATTTAGAATTTTAAGGATTGATTTTCAGCCTTGAATTTATTATTATTATTATTATTATTATTTTTTGTGGAGTGGATGATTTTCAAAATTTCGTACTTGATTTTAGGTCACCCGATACGTCCAGGGTGAGGATGAAGATGGTGTACGCAAGTTCCAAGGACCGATTCAAGCGAGAACTTGATGGAATTCAGGTCGAGTTGCAGGCTACAGATCCAAGCGAGATGAGCTTTGACATAATAAAAGCGCGAGCTATCTGAAAAATCAACAATGCACGCACGCCTACTTTCATCTACAGCGGCCTTGCATTATTATTACTTGCTGTTACATTTTGTGATGGAGCATTTGTATTTTCTGTTTCTGGCCCTATGTTGACTAGTATCAAACCCCATGTAGTGTAATATGTTGTTATTCGGATTCGCTCTTTTGTTATGCTTACAATATTTGATTTTGTTCATGCATAAGCATTTTATTGCGAACGTTCATACCTGAATTCGAATTTTTATTTATTTTTTTTCCCTTTTTTAGCTGTACAAGAGGGGTGTGTATATATATACACTTACACAGTAGATGCTATAATTCATATTCATCACATTATCATAAAGGCATCAAGACGTGAATTCAAACTAAATACGCTAAAAGGTTAAACCCAAAGTACGCACAAGGCTCCAGCAAATACACTGAAATTATATAATTAATCATCTATAGGACAAAAAAGTGGTACAAAGTCAAGTTGATTGTTCCCAATATTGTTTTTCCCACTTCTCTACTTGTTTTATTGAATTTTCTTTTCTCCCAAGAACAGAACGAAGAGTAGGAGGATCATACGGAGGCTGCATTACGCATGGGCTCTGGTCTTTCGGGCCTTTGACCATGGATTCCATCATAAACTGCTTTGCGAATCCTTCTGCAGCGCAAGCCATTGTCTCGGAACAAAGTTCAATTGCTTTTGGAGGTACAGTTGGCTTGTATTTCAAGAGCTTAGAATACTCGTTTAAGAGATGGAACATGTAATCATATACTTTGTCCATCTTCAAATTCTCCTGAATGAAATTGCTAGCTTCCTTCCCAATTGCTTGAGCCTGTTAAATTTGTGTAAAAAATAAATAAATTTTATTAGGAAATTTAGTTAGACAAAAGAGGAAATTTAAGGCTAGACATGCAGATATAAGGATTGATTACCTTCTGCTTGTGGCTGTTACCCCAATCAACAGCAAACTTAATAGATCTGCATTTGTCGTCATCTCTTATTGGCCAATAATGGTGCACTGGCATCAGGCCTCTTGTAAAGAAGTCGTAGTACCGGGGCTTCACCCATAAGGTAACAGAATCACAGGCCAGAATGTATTTATTACTCACAGACCAGGCAGACCCTTCTATATATATTTTATATCTGTATGAATGGTACGGAAGGAGTTATATGACACACTAGCTGACGTCCACAGTAAACAGTAAATGGAGAAAAAATAAGAAGTAAAAATACATTAAACAACAGTACAGAACCAAAAGTGTGACTTGTCTACCTATGAACGCATTGGCTTGCTAAGTCGGATTGCTTGTAACCCAACTGTGATTCTCGAGCCCAATCCTGTAAATATTAGCAAAAATTTCATCAAAAAAAATTAAAAAAAAAAAAAAAAAACAAAAAAGCACTTATTTCTCCACTCTCAGTTTGTATAGATTGTGCAGGAGAAGTTTCAAAAATTTGCAGAACTCCAGAAGAAAAATGTTTTGTTACATGAAGGGTTTCGGTTTAATAGCAGACCACCCATACATTCATTCACAAAGACTTTTATGTATGAAAAATTTCTGAAAAGCTTTCCAGAAGAAATATTGCGTTTAAGTTATGGATAACTTGTCAACATTATTAAGTTATTTATTAGTTGCAGCAAGGGCAGCTACGACTCTACAAGAAAACAAACAATAGTAATCAGGAGAAAGATTTTTCCACAAATGAGTCCCATTTGGAAATTTTTTTGTGAATGTTAAGGATATGTTTTCATTCCATATCTATCCAAAAATAATGAATACATTTAGTGGGTGGTGGCATGATACAACTGTGTCATTTTATACTATCATCTATTTCGGAACAGTTACCCCATCAAAATTTAGGTCCAACTATAGAACAAAAATAGTGGTGCTGTATGGAAAATTATAGTGAAACCCGAAAATTGTTACCTGGGCATACAAACGAGCATTCCAGTCCTGCTTGTCAGACGCATTACATTTAAGGAGATCCATCCTGGTTTCAGCAACAGCAGGATTTCCCTTCCAGTAAGCATATGGTTCCCTATCCATCCATCTAGTCCTCGTGTTTCCTTCCTCTAAGTCCTTCAATAAAGACCCCCATGGCTTTATATCTATTTCGGGCCTGAAAGTAAGTTTGAATATATTTCTGTCACTCTTTCTCTGTCAAGTTTGACGCTTTTAATTTTACTCCACAACTAAAAGATCAAGATACACATACACGAAAATGGATAAAACTTACCATCCCCAGAAAGACCAGTCTGGGAAAACAATGTCTAACGTGGAATCATCAGCACAATAACGAAATAATGGTGGTGGAGCTGTGGCATTAGGCCCGCGGTAGAACTTTGATTTAACAACTGGCCAGTCAACACAGTCAAACATGAGGTCCAAATCAGGAACCTTTCCCGGGTACATCCTTAACAACTGTAGGATCCCCCACAGGGTAAAAACATCTCTGCTCTGGAATGACTTCTGATATGTCTCCACATAAGCAATCCCGTTCAATATCACCAATCGAAAATTGGCTGTTCTTCTGGCTTGCTCCACCATCTTCCTTGTAATTCCTGTCTCCCTCCAGGGCTGTAGATCTTCATAAATCCATCGGAAGTATTGTGGACAGTTTGTTGGTGGTACTGATAAATGGCCCTCATCTTGTATATTATACTTTCTCGGGTAATAATTTGTTGGGCACGTTCGAGTGAGATTACTGGCTGAGCAGTTCATTGGAATTTCAATTTTTCTGAGAGGTTTTTTGGGAACAATAGGAGTTATCTCAGGGTAAATGTGCTCTGTTTTGGTCGTTAATATTGAGTTTTGGGGAGAATTTCCAGCAATAGACTGCAAAACACAAAGTAAACACTATTTCAGTACTTCGGAAAATGTAAAATTATTATTTTGAAAACACAAAATCCTATTACGGCTATTGTTGTCCATACATGATGATGTAACTGGAATACTGGGTTGAGCTGACACCGTGTAAAGTTCTAGCTTTCTAGGAGCAAGAAGTTCTAGTCAAAGTTTGTAAAGCTGTTACTTATTACCTATATGCCAACAATTTGTCAAGAAGTGAACGGAGTCACTTGAGTCAAGCTAACAATTGCCTCAGTCCAAAATACTTTGAACTCACAACATTAGTAGACATCCTGATTCTGAATATTTAAAAAATGAAAAAAGATTTAAGCATCTAAACTGTAAACTTTTTGGAATAGGATTTTAGGTTTAACTTCGCATTGGTAATAGTAGGACAATTTCCAAGGCATCATTGTTAGTTCTATATATTGATACAATGCTTATTTTTGCCATTTCCAATAAATTACATTTGTCCTGTCAAGAAAATGTCTGAGGTCTACCCTTCTACGTAGTTTATCTGAGGCGAACCATGCTTATAATAGACTCATGCGAGCCCTCACGAATCAGGTTAAACATGAACCAGATCATGAACAAATGAACCGAGCAATTTGATTGTGGATTGTTGATTCATTGGAGCCTAGTTGCATTATCAAAGCAATTTTATTGCACAGATGGTAAAGAAAATAAACTTTTAAAGTGAAAAACACAAGCGGAGTTCACAGACAAGTGCCCTCATAACATACTAGTAAAGAAACTAGGCCCTCCAAGTTTTATGTTAACACCTTTTTTTTTGGTTTAAGTATTTCAAATGAGAGAAGGGTAATAAATAATGAACTCCACTTCAAACGAATTATACCAAAAATAATGAAAAACTTCAAACAAATTTAATAACACTTTTCCCTCATGCCAAACATAACATAAAAGTCGAGAGCAAATGTAATGTAGTATCAATTACCATAAAACGAATTATACCCAAAATGAGAAAAAAAATTGAATTTTCTGGTTGTCCATTTTTTTCTTTTTCGGTTTGTATTTTATTGCGGAGACGATATTATCCTTATTCAAATAGTACATGTAAGTCACATGTTCAGAAAGTCCAACAAAAATTCTCAATTAACTCAAATTAGATAATTAAATGTGTGATTTTTGAAAGTTAAATGGTGAATTTAAATATGTAATTTAGCTAAAAGCCCTAGAGCATTTATGGGAACTTACAGCACAGCATGAGACATGATTTTTATAGGAGAATTAGTTGTTTGGGCCTCTTTGGTTGTTGAATATTATTAACATTGGGCCCAGGACAAGGCCACATGATGCAGAGGTTCCCGCCTGGGGACACGTTTCAAGCACGACTCTACCATAAATTAAACTTTACCGTTGAAAATGGTAATCGACACTGACGGCGCATGTTAGTAGATTCGACTAATTGACAAAACACCGATAGTGCGTCCATTATTGGTGCAAGAAAATTCGTAGAGAAAGCCAAACGACGCCGCTTAAGCAGAACAACAATGCAAATTAGGGTGTACATTTTTTATTTTTTAATTCTTCCACGACAAGACATGTGCAAACGAATGAATAAAAACAGAAAATAAAGTAAAATGTAAATTGAAATCTAAAGGAATATGATGATGTTGAAAAAAATGAAAAAGATTCTACTTACGGTAACAGTGGAATCAAGGAGGCGCGTGGAGACGAAGGCGCCGAGGAAGAGGAGGATGGTGAAGATGGAGAGGCGGAAATAGTAAGAAGATCTCGATGAAGAAAGCTTCATGACGAGTAATGGGATCGTCTCTTTTATAAATCTATATAGCCTTCTAGATCCGTATAATAAATGACTCTGAAGATTCTCCCTCATTATTCTCTCTGCTCAGCTCAGCTCAGCTCTGCTGTGCTGTGCTGTGCTGTGCTACTATTACCCAAGAAAGAATAATTAATCAATACTCTCTCTCATCAGTGATCCATCAGACAAGAAGCTGTAAACTTGGCTGGTCTTTCCTTTGCACTGAAGAAAAAAGTAGAGATTAAAAAAATAATCAGAGAGAGAGAGATGATGATGATGGTGATGTTTCTCGACTTATATTTGGCACGTACAGGGGAGAGGTTGCTGGATATATGTTGACTAAATAAATGGATTGGCTTCAGGTTTAGAATCAGCTGAGCTTAGGTAAACGATACAAGTAACTGGACGATTTTTTCCACCCACCCAGCTTGAATCAGGGAGAAGACAGAAAACAGAAAATAAAATTAAAGAGAAAATTGAAATGGGAAAGTGAGGAAGTTTTTACTTACTCTCTTTTTGTTTTTAAAATAAATGTAATAATAATTAAAATAATAATATTATTATTTAAATAATAATATAGTAATTAAAGTGATAGAAATATAATATTAATATTTATAATTTTAAATATGATAATAGTAATTAAAGTGATTAATTATATTTGATAAAACAAAAATAATATAGACAACTTATATTATTAAATTTTAAAAAAAATAAATGTTATAATTAATATAAAACGTCTAAAAAATATTATAATTAATATAGAACGGATGGAGTATTATTATTGTTATTATAGTTATGTTTGACACAATTATTATTCTAAATTAAAATTTATTTATTAATTAAAAGTAATTATAAATTAAAAAATTAAAAAATAATTAAATTTTAAAAATAAATTAAAATATTATTATATTTAATTTTTAATATTGAATTAAATTAAATAATTTTAAAATTAAATTATAAACTATAAGAATAAATTGTTCATAGTGCTTGTTTGATTTCAATTATTGACATTTATTATCATTTAATTTTAAAAATTAATTATTTTATTAATTTTAAAAATATATAATATTAATAATTTATTTTTAAAAATTAATTAATAAATAATTTTTTAAATTAATTTTTTTTTTAATAAATAAATTTAAAATAAATTATATCAAACAAACCTATAATATATGAAAGAACTTAAAGCGGGGAGGGTAGAATCTCGTGAATCTGGCTCCGCTAATGTTTACGACAGTGGGAATTTGTTGATTCTAGTGCGTCTAGAAAATTAAACGTCAAGGTAAAGCAGCAGCGGAAAGCCGCCTAGAAAAAGTTATTATTTTATTATTTAAATTTGTCTATCGGCTTTTAGCATATTGCTTTCAATATTAGTAGAGCTTGCAGTTGTTTGGGATGATTTATACGCCTTGTTTAGTATAATTTATTTTAGTGTGATTTGTAATTTCTTTGTTAATTAAAATTTATTATAAATTTAAAAAATATTAATTAATTAATTTTTAAAAATAAATTAATATTATTATTATAATTAGTTATATATATATATATATATAAATAAAAAAAAATAATTTTAAAATAATAAATTTTTAAAAATAAATTATTATCAATACCAAACAAGTAAGAAGTTTCATTAAATAATAAATATTTGCAATTATTTTTGAAATCTGACTATAAATAATTTTCATAAGAATAAGCTGAAATCCGATAAATAGATTTGACCGAATAGATTCCTACTTTTGTACTAGACTTGCAGTATTTTAGGGTAATTCTCCCTCTATTTTATTATACCACTTTAACGTTCTTTCATTTTTTTTGTCTGAAATAAGTGATAAACACTTGCTATCGCTATATTGTCAACCATATTTTTTTTTTTTTTACTTCTACAAATACTTTTCACAACCGACATACAAACTATATATTTTCCAAGCTACTTATAAACAATAATAATAATAATAATAATAATAATAATAATAATAATAATAATAATAATAATAATAAACAACAACAACATCAATAAGCAATATTTTATTTCGATTGCAGCTATCCTTTTGTAAATTAGTCATCAGGCGTTAGTTTACTACCATTAGAGACCCTTTTTGACCAATCATCAGGCAAATATTTATTAGTACTACTACATTGTTCATCTTCACTCCCCACAAAGAAATTATGTAATTAAAAATAATAATAATATTTATATTCAACAATCATATGAAAAATCTTGATTAGTGTACAAAGTAGGTTATAGTAGCTATCCCTCTTTTTGCTTATTTTCACTTTCCCTGTAATTCTTTTCCATGATCTCTACTTGTTTCAGTGAACTTTCTATTCCCATGTAATATGACCGTACGTCATGAGAACCGGAGGGAGGAAGCATGATGCATGGGGCTCTGTCCATGGGACCATTTACCATGGATTCAACCATAAACTTCTTCTCTAAACCTGCTGCAGGGCAAGCCATCGTTTCTGAACAAAGTTCAATTGCATTTTCAGGTACCGTAGGCTTGTACCCCAACAACTTTGCGTATTCATTTAAAAGGTGAAACATGTAGTCATACACGTAATCCATTTTCAGATCTTCTTGAATGAACTTACTTGCTGCCTCCCCTATCGCCTGTGCCTGCAAAATTATACCGTATATCAATACATCCGAAAAACATCAACTTAAAAAGTTACATAGCTACAATACTTATATAGTCTTAATTTACGTTAAATAAGTGTCATAACAGAACGAGTATGAATATTATGTATACTAAACACAACTTATTTGCGTCTATTATACCAAAATAGAAATGTTACAAATAGGTTCCATTTTTCATTAGCTACTTATAAATAAAAAAGCCTTAATAAGATAAACCTTTCTCTCCTGGATGTTGCCCCAGTCAACAGCAAACTTAATAGATCTGCACTTGTTGTCTTCCCTTATAGGCCAGTAGTGTTCCATCGGCATCAAGCCTCTTGTGAAGAAATCATAGTAACGTGGCTGTACTACTAAGCAAACAGAATCACAAGCAAGAATGTATTTCTGGCTGACAGACCAAGCAGATCCTTCAATGTAAATTTTATATCTGCATTGTGAAATATTTACCTATGATTTGGATTGCGTAAATTAATACAAAATTTAGATAAATAGAAAGACTAATAGAACCGAAACATAATAATAAAGATGAAACAAAGAGAGGTGAAAAGAAGTGGATTTTCTTTTCATCTTTCACCTGTGGTTGCATTGGTTTGCCAAGCTTGATTGCTTGAACCCTTGCTCTACCTCTTTGTCCCAGTCCTGTAAATATGACCCCATTCATTAATTATTACTGCAAATATGAACCTAAGTTACACAATTTAAATCTTTTAACTTAAAATACAAAATTAAAAAGAACAAGAAAAGGGGTACCTGGATGTATATACGAGCATTCCAATCGTGTTCGTCTGAGATGTTACATTTAAGAAGATCCATCCTTTTTTCCGCAACTTTAGGATTACCCTTCCAGTAAGCATAAGGTTCCCTAGCTTTCCATTGTGTCATCTTGTTCCCTTCAGTAATTTCCCTCAACAATCTCTCCCACGGTTCTATGTTAGTTTCAGGCCTATCAATTCATCCAAAATAAGATCATGCATTATCCAAACCACTAGTGCTGATACGACTGTAAATGGAAATTGAGACTATAATTACCATCCCCAAAATGACCAGTCCGGGAAAACTATATCTGATGTTTCATTATCGCCACAATACCGAAACAGAGGCGGTGGGGCTATGCCATTGGGTTCAAGGTAGTTTTCCGATTTGATGACCGGCCAGTCAACGCAATCAAACATCAGGTCTAAATTAGGAATCTTTCCGGGGTACCTCCGTAACAACTGTAGGATTCCCCACTGTGTAAAACTGTCCCTAGTTTGGAACCCCTTGATATATGTCTCTACATAAGCTCTCCCATCCAGTATCACCAATCTGAAGTTTGCTGTCCTATTGGCTCTCTCCACCATGTCCCTGGTGATCCCTGTCTCCCTCCATGGCCGTAGATCTTCATGGATCCAACTAAAATAACCGGGACACCTTGGGGTTGAACGGCCCCGATGATCAAGTTTTGGAAATCTCGTTGGGTAGTAATTTACTGGGCAGGTTCTAGTGTTGTTACCACTAGAACAGTTTAGTGGAAATTTTATTGCAGACAGCATTGCTTTATTTACCTAGTCATAAAAATCACTAAAAATAATTAACATCCACAATAGTTTTATGTATTCGCAAAACTGATAACTTGAAATTTTAGCAAGCCAATTACTGGGAACTACTTGCAAATGAGTGACATTTAAATTAAAGGGCACTTACGAAAATAGTGGTCTCAAGCAAGCGAAAGGAGACGAACACACCAATGCAGAGGAGAAGAAAGAAGAGAGCAAGTTGGGAAGACCCTACAATGGGGTTCCTCCCCAGAAGTGTAGCCCAAATTCTCTCCATCAAATATCCTTGCAGGTTCGTTCTCGTGCCGTGTTTCTCTTTGAAACAAATCTAAATCTCAGCAGTCTGAGCTATAAAATACAAGACTATTAATATAATTTAAACAACCTTGAGGCTTGAAATTGTGTACGACTTTCAAATTGGAGCTGTGAATTAAGAAACATAAAAGAATTAGATGTTAGCTCGCCCAGTAATAATGACATTACACTGTAACCTGTTCTAGAAGATTTAAACTCTGGCCTGTTCTAGAAGATTGAGTACAGAGTTCATGCAATCAGTATATGACCCTCTTAACCTCACACAGCAAACAACATATGAGTTAATTTGATACACAAAGTCATGTATATCCCAAGTTGGGTGTACAATGAAATCAACCCATGAAATTAAGAATGTAAAATATTTAAAGAGCCAACGGTGGGTACACTCGGAGTTTTTGTTAAATGCTGATACAACACATCCTTTGTCCCAAGATTATTGATGTATTTTATTTTCATTAGGACTTAAAAAAGGGAAAACCGGACGGGACTCTTTCTTTTTACAAAGAGGGATTACAATTAAAAAGGAGTTTTCATGTATCTTATTTTCATTACTACTCAAAAGGGGATCAAAAGGAATGGAATTAAATTAATGAATTAAACAAAAAAAAATATAAAAAAGAAGAAAAAAGACACCTTATTCCATTAATGATCTGATGAATTTTGCGCAAGAATTTCATTCATCAGTTGCTGTTGTGTATGAATTTGGAATTTAGATAAGCAAAGTGACTTCGTATTCATGCAGGTCGGACGGCGATCCTAGTGTTTCGGATAACTGTTTGATTAACTCTCTCTTCTCTTCTTCTTTGTTCAGGTGTTCAGTAAATTTCCTGCGAATTGTATGCGCTGTAGCTGTAATAATGTAACTCCCTCCCGTCCTCCTAATAAACAATGTGTATCAAAAATACTATTAATTGTGTTAATTGACTTAATGCTGAGGCCCACAATGTTTACCCAATTTTTACTAAAGTTACAGAGTTACAAAGGCCCAATGCCATTTTAAAAGCCCATTAACCTCTACCTAAAAAACAGTGATCATCAAGGCAACGGAGTCCTGAAGTAAATAATACCTTACATGAAGATAAATTTTAAAAGAGTCATGTTTTGTGATTTTCAATTGTCACTTATATGATAATAAATGGGTAGAGATTATTAAATGTTGCCTTGTCTAGTACTATTAATACTCTTTGCGTCTTCAAAGAAATAGTTTGTTTTGAATTATTGGTCAAATTAATCAATTTTGAAATTAATAATTTATTTTATATGCTTATTTAAGTGTATAAACAAACAAAAAAAGGAATTTATAATACATCTGCTGTAGTTTATTATAATTTTACTCTTTCCGCTTATATATGTATGAAATATTAATAATTTTTATTTAAAAATTGAATCAATTTAATTAAAAAAATGTAACTAGACCAATTTTTTTGAGACGGATGGAGTATGAGTAAAGATTATTAAATGCGGTCTAGTAATTAATAAAATATTATATATTCTAATTATAATTAATTACCACACTAAAAATATAGTTACCATGACAATATATATATATATATATTATTTCTCAATTATTAAAGAGTTTGATCATTTCTCGTGTCCTATGATGTGATCATGCACGCATTTTATTTTAATTTTATATAATCCTTAGTTTTGATGCAAGGAATATAAATTAGTAGTAGTTCGTATTGTGGCGATGACTTGCCATATTGGTTCCATCATGGTCCTAATGGACATGCACTATTAGCTTTTTTGATCCAATTTTGAATAATTATAAAGTACTATTTTTATTTTTATTTTTCTATTTGGGGAATACTGTTGGGTATGGTTTAGTAGCTGGACGCCATTTATCAAAAGTATTTTTTCAATTTAGACGAAAATAATTGCTTTTCTTTTTAAATTTTTTTTTGGGGGTTCACAT
>JAUMHB010085481.1:0-11663 GCA_032359685.1 Pittosporum tobira
ATTCGTTGTGAGACCGATCCTTGTAATATAACAGGGTGAGTTGCCTAATATTGGCTTCTCAATGTAATTAGTTATTATCTGACGACCAGATTTCCACGAGATTTGGAGGTGGAAATTTGGGGGCGTCACAACTATGTCTTTTATTTTTCTAGTTTCAATGTTGTCTTCTTCTCTTTCTTCTTCTTTGTTTTTCTCTTTATGTTGGTCGTTGTTGTTTGGTTTGTTAATTTCTAACCCTTTTATCTTTTTTCCACTTCATAGGGTGTTGGCCCTTGCATTCTCCAGTGAATTCTTTTTCATATTATTTAGCAAAGTACCATAAGGACGTTCAAAAATTTGTTGTGCCAGCTGACGTACTTGCTTCTCCAGATTCCTGATTGATGCCTCTTGATGAGTGAAACTAACATTGGTGCTTTTGATATTTTCCTATAAGGATTGGTTCATTTGCATCATCATCTCTTCCAATCTGGAGCTTTGTTGTGTCACAGGCTGTGTGGCTCGTTGTGCTTGCTGATTTTGTCCACCCCATTGAAAATTAGGATGGTTGCTCCATCCAGGATAGTATGTGTTTGAATAGGGATTGTTGTTGCTGGGATAATTAGAGTTCCTACCGTAGTTGGAAACATAATTGGCATTTTTAGTTGAAGGAGAGAATGTGTTCGCACTTTGGTAATCTATATTTGCATGGTCACCCCCATAGAATTCGCAAGTCACGCCTTGAATCTTTGCAGCTGTGTTCGTATAAGAAATGAACATATTTGTAAGCTTGTTTATCTGCGATTCGAACCTAGATATGGCATCTATTTCATGGACTCCACTGTATTTCTTCGGTTGAAATCTCTCGAATGGCCAGTAGTAGTTGTTAGATGCCATCTTGTCTATCAATTGATAAGCTTCTTCAGGTGATTTGTTGCTTATGCTTCCACCTGTTGCAGCGTCTATGGTGCTTCTAAAGTTGGGATCAATCCCGTTGTAGAATGTTTCCACCTGCATCCATTGTGGTAGGCCATAGTGTGGGCAAAGCCTCATCAGATCTTCATAACTTTCCCATGCCTCGTATAGCGAATCACCGTCAATTTGCATGAAGGTGGTGATGTCGTTACACATTTTAGCAGATTTAGATGGTGGAAATAACGCATAAGGAACTTCTGTGCTATCTCTTCCCAAGTTTTTATTGATCCTGCATGTAGGGAAGTTAACCATCCCTTAGCTTTGTCCCATAGAGAAAAAGGAAATAACCTCAGTCTTATTGCATTTGTGGATGCTCCATTAGCTTTGAAAGTCTCACAGATCTCTAAGAAGTTGTTGAGATGGAGGTTAGGATCCTAGTTAGGTAGCCCATGGAACGTGGCTGCGTTTTGTAGCATCTAGATCAATCCCAGTTTTAGCTCGAAGGTGTTCGCCTGGATAGGTGGCCGAACAATACTCGATGTACAGTCTTGTAGAGATGGGGTATATAGATCACCCATAGTCTTCTTTGCATTCACGATGGCCTCTTCTTGTCCTTGCATCGTGAAGCTGTTTGCATCTTTATCTAGATAAGTTGGTGTAGAGCAGGCTTTAAAGGTATGGTCCAAGTATTTATGAATGCGTAGACGTTCTCTCAGTGTTCACTCCGGTTCAAGATTAAACTCTTGAAGTCTTCTTTCTTGGCTTCGTGTTAACATGCACCAACTTCTAGGTCAAAAACTGCAAAACAAAAATAAATAAATAATTAATTAATTAAAATAAAATATACACAAAAGCTAGACTAATATAAAAAATAAAAATTATGATAATAATTTAAAACTATTCCCCGGCAACGGCGCCAAAAACTTGATCGATATATTTGAAAGTGCTCGAACTATAGTGCAAGTGTATACCAATCAAATTATAGTATAAAAAATTATCATTCTCATGGAGAATAGTAAATTATTTACCCATATTCTTAATCTCTATTTTATCTAGCAAAGTCATAAAGTTTGGATTTTTATATTAAATTAAATAAATAAATAAATAAAGATAAATATATACATAAGATAAGTATATACTAAGATCTCAACTTCATGTATTCAATCATAATCTCAAATTTACTATCTTTATTTGGCAATTGATATTAGTTTGACATATTCATGATAGTGGAATATCCCTAAATTAGATACTAAACTTTGGCCCAGCGAAAGTATCCCTACTCCTATTATTAACCCATCATATCCCTATATGAATTTAAATAATAAAGATAGCATTATCGTTTTATGGAAATTCCCGATTTCATTAGTCATTCTTAGGAGCTAAGTTACTATCGAAACTGCATAGGTCACCTTGAAATAGGGTCTCTAGCAAAGTTTAACATACGGTTATGATTCAATTGAGCCATTAACAAACCTTCATAGTCACGTCCTTTAATTTGTTAACCTAAATCATCTAAATATTGACCACGTATTCAAAAGCATTAAGAAAATGTATCATAACTCAATAAATATGCAAAAGTAATATGAATGCGTAATAAAGATAAAATAAACTATTAATTAATCATGAATAAGATATATATCGTCTTAGCATATAAAAGTAAATCAGAACATATTAACTAATCTACAAAGTACAACAGAAAAGATAGAAAAACCCATAAGAAGTCGGCTAGATGTCTTCGTGTGGTAGCCCGGTCTCCTGCTTCCTTGAGCTCTTGATCTCCTCTTGATCGTATATTGTATAAAAACTATCAGTGTGTTTTTAAGAGCTAGGAGGGAGTTTATATAGGTTAAGTCTTTGGGTCTTGTCCGAAGTTGAGTCTGATTAGGTTTCATGCTTGAATAAGACTTTGAAAACATATAGGAAAGTCCAAAACCACCTTGGTCAAAGCTTCTCAAAAAAGTCAACAAAATTCGCGATAAATTGTACGACCTTCTTTATAGCCTGGCTTACAGCCTTAAGCTCCCTTACGGTCTGGCTTACGGCCGTAAGGCTCTCAGTTGTTTGGTTTTTTCTTTTGTTTTGATTCCAGGTAATCTTTGTTTATCCGGGATTAGGTCAAACTTCGATTTTTGTCCGAAATAGGCCTTTTCAAGCCAAATTCTCTGCAATGTAAGCCCAATAACAATAAAACATATATAATCCCTTGGATTGATGATTTGTTAGCCCAAACAAGGATATATAAGCCCAATTCATGCATTTTTATAATAAATCAAAAGAATAATCATCAGAAAATATGTATATAAAAAGCACTGATCAATGAGATCATTAAGAAGGTAATCAGTTCACTAACATTATGAACAATAAATATTGATTAGAGAAACAATAGTATGTTATTATTCAGAGTTAAAAGAAAACTCTCCCCCAAATGAAAAGTTAGAATTGAGGATAAGTATAAGAGGAGGAGAAAAGTGATGAATTATGGAAGAGTATAGTAACAGATTATGGATAAATATAGTACGACCCGAAGGACACGAAAGGAATCCAACAATATTGGTAATAGTAGGAAGTGAATATGGAAGGATAAAACTGTGAAACACTTAGAGAGTATAATGAGGATTACATGGAGGATAAGAAAATTTCCCAACAAGTAAAAGTAACATAAGATGACATGGAGAGTGATGATGGAATATTAAGAAAGTGATATGGAAATACTAAGAATACAAAGCAAGAGAATTTGGTATTGGATATTCAGTAAAGTGTGTTGATAAATATATTAAAGCAAAATGATTAATGAAATCAAAAGATGTTGGAAGTATTTTGGAAAGAAATACGTGAGTAGGGTGTACATTGGAATCATATGAGAATGAAATTATTAAGGTAAATAAATGGATACATTAAGGTTCCTCCTTATTTAAGGGGAGAAGTAAGCTGATAATAATGAGTTAATAAGAATAAAGGAATGTAAGTGAAAATTGAGTTAAGTTAAGTGCAGAAGATAAGCGATTTAAAGAGACTGAAGAGATCAAGCCAGTCAAGTTGATGACATAATTCTTAAGAAAGATATTAAGAAATGTCTTGGAAGAAAGAGTGTTAAGGTATTAAATGATGCAGCTTGGATGATTAAGAAGGAATACATATTATAAGAGTTGGCAGTAAGGATTAGGTATAAGGATTCCAAGACCATAGTCCATGTAATGTATGAACTAGTGACTATGAAGGTAAGGAAGAAACGGAAGTAACTTCGTTTATTCAAAACCTAGAATTTTGGGGACGAAATTCCTTTAAGGGGAGAAGGATGTGAAACCCTGAAAATTTAAAATGAATACCATGTAAATAAATTATATTTTTGGATTTGCAAATTTTATGAATGATTAGTAAGTTGTTTATAATTGAAGGCAAAGATATACAAGAATTTTTCCAAGTCTGTGTAATTGGGTTTCGTTAAGCTTGAACTAAGAAAGTGTTGAACTTAATTTGAGATTGAAAAGTAATGTATGGTTGGTTTTAGTAATTTTATTTGGCCAACCATTAAGCAAGAAATGAACCAAGAATGGTGAGTAAGACTTAAATGAATTATTGACCGGTGAAAGTGTAAATGGACGAATGAGTTGGATTAAAGTAAATTTAGATTATGGATTAAAACTAAGTTTGATAATGGACCGAGCCAAAGAGCCTTTTTGATCAAAATATTGTGGAAAAAAATCGTCCAAGAAATAAGAGTATTTAGTAAAGCTATGGCCAAATTAATTCAGTTTTTGACTTGGATGGAAATATGGATAAAAGGAAACTTAAGTTGGGCTAAATTAAATTAAGTATAGATTAAAGAGGAATTGAAGAAGTATGGATTAAATTGGCCGTGTTTTGAGGCACAAGGGAGGCCCAAAGTACTAAAATTTTTAAGACAATGTAAAAGTATATTTTGTAGCTGGCCCAAGTTGAATTATCTAATTAAGTTCCCAATAAGTAATGTACCAAAACTAATTTGAATGTGGACTAAGGCAAATTATGGGAACTTAAGGTGGAGCTAAAGTGAAAGACTAAGTCAAAAGGGGGGATATGGTCAAATTTTCGAAAAGAGAGGACTTAATAATTATTTCATCCAAACTTTGAGTGAGAAAATAGTAATTTACAAATAAAGATGTGAAATGACTAAAATGCCCATGAGGTGTCAACTTTTTGTGGTTTCTTCTAAAATATCTTGAAGGTAAAATAGGAAATTCACAAGGGGCATGTGTTAAGTTTTGCATGGGGTAAAGAAAGATTTTTCTCTTCTTCTCTTAAGGGGAAATTCAGCAGAGAAGGGGGAGAGGAAGTGGGTGCACTTCTTGTTCTTGGAGAGAATATAGAGAGAGAAAGTGAGAAATACAAAGTTACGCCCAAAAATATTGAGGGATTTGCCAAGATTCAAGCTATATATTCCTTATACACCTTCTATCCATCAAGAATACAAAAGAAAGTATCAACCATCTGAAGAGTTAAGGCCATGGGTAGAGGTTAATTGGAGGGGAAAGAGAGGCTAAGAAGCTAGGAGGCCAAGGAAAGGAGGAGTAACCATCATCTTGCAAGCAAGGTATAATTCCTCAACTAAATTCTTATTTTCCAAGGCCAAGATGGTATCTTTAATGTTATTTGATGATGATTATGAGTATAAATGGTAGTCTACTTGATGAATTATAAGTTAGTTGTTACAAAAGGAAGTTCAAGCATGTTGAAAATCTGGAATTTTTGGGCTATAGGTTACTGTTCATAAATTACACAAAAATAAATAGATTTATCAAATGGACATGAAACTACTATTAGGAGTACTTAAACAGGTTTAGATGATGTCCACAAAATTTCGTAATTTTTGGAGTTGATTTGCTATTTTAATAAATTGTTGTAAGTGACTATTGTAACTTTTCTGATGGAACAGAGGAATTGGAATCAACAGTATATGTTCAAAAATCTGTCTAAAATAATCTATGTGTGAATTATACACGAAACTTTTAGTGAGTTTATTTAACTTGATAAGGAACATATCTCCATAATGTTGTATGAGAAAATAACGTTGTTTACTAGTTTTCTAAAATGCTAGAGAAAGCATACAAAAAGCATTTTGAAAAATCTGGAAAATCTTGATTTTTAGTTTTGGAAACTTGTATAAAATCATGTGTTTAGCCTCAATTGATGAAAAATTTTATGATCAAATGTGGGAAAGTATACTGTGTTTCCAAAAATAATGACTCCTTTTGAGATTATCGAGTATTTTTGAAAAATGTCCAAATTTGCTGCTGTAAAGTCGAAACACAGCATATTTTTGAAAATTGTTCTAACTTTGTAAAGCTATATCTTTTTCATATGAACTCAGAATTGAGTTGTTCTTTAGCCTATACGAAGCTCTAGAAATTCAGAATGTAGAAACATTAAAATTGTAGCAAAAAATATTCTGTAGCAGATATTTATCTTTATGTGAATACTAATAGTCCAGTAAGCTATAAATGGTCAGTGAGGTTATAAGGTATAAAACTTAAAGAATGTACTAGTATGAGACGTTTATGTACTTAGGAACCTATTTTAAGGTTTAGAAGGGTTTTAAAAGTGATTAGAGTGAAAATGGAGGAAACGAGGTAGACGAAGATGGAAACGAAAATGGAAGCTAACCGGCAAAGCACGGTTAGGGAGTAAGTTTTAAGCACGAGCAAGGCAAGTACACTTCTTACTCTTATGTTTAAATGTAAATCACTTATATAAAAGGTTGCATGTGCATGTTTTTAGAATGAAAGAATTGCATAAATTTTTCATTACTTGTGCATGCATGAAAATTAAATGAAATATTGAAGGAAATTTTGAGTATTGCAAAAGGGTAGTAAGATAGGTAAATTCCCCGGGACCCTATAGGAGCAATCCTATGGTTATTACAACATGGTGGTAAGATCAGTAAATTTCCTAGGACCCCATGGGAGCAATCCTATGGTTATTTTAAAAGGGTGGGAAGACTGGTAAATTCCCCAAGCCCCATGAGAGCAATCCTATGGTGCAGACGAATGTTCCCTACTATTGCATTGCGCACAATCGCCAGAGATGGTAGTACCCGTTTGGTCTGTGCTAAAGACTAAGCATACTCAATTTTGCATGATTTTATAGTATGATTTAGATGTTAATTAAATACTGAAATGGATTTATTCTTGAAAATTTTAATTATGAATGATTACATGTTTTTAATGTAACACCGAAACCTCCACTTAAAACCATAACTTGAGGTGTTAATGACATATAAACGTTCCCTTCTATTTCCACATTTTATCTTATTTAATTATGTCATGCTGGTTTCTTATATGTGGTAACCCATTCACCCACGTCCCTTACATTACATAATTTCATCCACAAAATATAAATTAAATTATTACAGACCAGCATCGGGTATTAAACTCAAATTACATTCAACAAAAACATTCATCCAAAGAGGTTGAGCAAATCCCCGAAGTCTATCTTTTCGAGCATGTTCACCAAGGCCTCGTGCCCTTTCCTTGATGTCTCACTAACTGTAAACATTCACATAAAATAAATCGTGAGCGACATTAGCTCACCAAGTATTATACTCTCAAAGCTAAAAGCACGTACCAACATAATTTAACATATTAAATTTTAAAATATTTCATACATGGAACTCATGAACTTCGTAAATGAATTCCGTAACGCTATCATGATCTACGAGCAAAATGTAAATCATACAAATATAGCAAAGGAAACGAGTATGTACTATACCTCTTCTTAGTGGTCACCCGCATTTAACGAGTGAAACATAACTTATCCAGTCCTAACACATAGTCTAAACAAAGCAAACATTTTTCTGAGCTGAATCCGCATGTGGATTTTGTGCGAAACATTTTTCTGAGAGTATGTGTACAATGCGGTAATGGATACTAGATCTATAGTAAACCAGAATATGCCGACCATAAAATCTTCTTGGCATACTCGAACTCCTTCACTTGACGAGTCATTCAACATTACTTAATTGGGCATGTCGTGCACGGTAGAAGTGCACAACATTAAAGCATTCACATCATCTCTTATGCACAAGGATTAAGCTCATGCATTTCATGACAATAAATACTATGTGCAATGAAATCAATGAAATTACATGTAAAAGTGGGGCGAGTATAATACTTGCCTTAAAAAGGTCTATGCAATCTTTAACTAGAATTATATCCCTCGATTGAGGTTTGAAACCCTAGTACCATGAATACCATCATCTTAGAACTTCAAGGATAATGAGGGCTATTGATTCTATGTGGCGCCCTTCCCTTCCTAGATGCTTATTCTAAGTCTAAGGAGTCCAGCAAGTCTATATACAATCAACTCATGCCAAGAAATCCTCTCAGTAGTTTTATTAACTTGACTATATTCTCTGTTTCTAAATCTTTAAATAGGTTCAAGAATCTCTTAATTCGGAGTTATAACGAAAACGTTATGAGTTTCCAAAGTTTGGTTACATTTTACACTTTTCTGGAAATTCGTGAATTTGTAGTAGTTTGCTAAAACAATTTATAAACATAGTAAAAACATTTTAGATTTGAAAATATTTTGTTAAATTAAACTAAACTGGTCCAGGTAACTATAGAAATATTTTCATGACTTATTGATTAACAAATTATGTTATATTGATTTTTGAACTTGACTGAAAATAGAGTTATATTCTCTGCACTACCTGGACTCAAACAATAATAACTCAGTCTATGTAAGTTCAATGGTATCATATTTTATCTATATTTAAATTATAATTAAAGGGGTTTAATTGAGATTTGAAATCACTTAAATTTTATTTATAATGAAAAAGTTATAGTAGTCCAAAGTAAGGTAGTATACTGTCTTCCCTTGTTTCAGTCCAGTTTACAGAAGTCTCAATAAGTATTTTATTAAAATATCAAAAGAACTCCAAAATTCACGATATTTTTAGGGTAGTATATTAACTTATAATGGTACATTTAATAAAAATTTGGAGTCCATTTGACTTGTATAAATATTTTTATAAAATTCGGACTTAGGCTGCAGTCCCTAAACTTCCAGAATTGAACTTTTCACAAAAACTCATTTTGCATGTTTTTATGCTTTCCCAAGCTATCATACACTTAACTAAGCATAACCATAACATGAAATCCACTATATAATCTTAGAAGATCAGAGTTTCAAGCATTAATGTAAAAGTGCTAAAAACCCTAGTTCATGAACAAGCATGGATTCCTTTGACCTAGCTCAATTTCTAGCAACAACCAAGCCACAAACACATTTACCCATGCTAGCATGGTTCCCATCCTCCACTAATCAGGCTCAAAATAAATATTAGTTCAAGAAATTACCTTGGATTGTTCTTGGATTTCAAGGATTTGTAAGCGTTTTTGGCTCCATTTTTCTCAGCTATGCTCACTTGCTATGCTTGCTAGAATACTTTGTGATCAACCTACATCTTCTCTAGGGCAAGAGAATAAATATTTTTTTTGGCTTTGGTTCAAGAGGATTTTTCAAAATTTTTAGAGAGAGAAGGGGAGAGTTGTTTGTGTTTGTTTTGAGTTTTCTTGGCTTGGAAAATGACTAAGTCTTGGAAAAGTGGTTTTGTCTCTCTCTTAACCACCTTGGACGTCCACTTTGAGCTGAGGTTGTGGCCATAATTTTGGCCATGTTAGTCCCTTTTGGTAGCTAGAATTTGTGGTCGAAGGTTGGTTTGTGGTTGGTGCAACTCGTAGTCCAAGATTTGGCTAAGTCTCCCACTTCTTTGCTTGACACATAGCTAGGGTGACATCATCTTGATGACATCATGCTTACATCATCATGATGATGTCACTTGGATGACATCATCCTCGCTTGCATCATCTTTTTTCGTCTTGTTGCACATTTTCTTTTCTTGCAAAAGTTTCGATTAGGGCAAGTCCACTTAGAGTAGACGAAATTTGCCTTTAGCAAGGATTCTAATGGTATCCCCCTCGTATCCTCCGTATCAAAAATTAACAGTTACAAAAAAATTGCCAAAATTGAATAACTGCGATTACGCAATTTTCATGTGACGAATTTTGATATCATCAATTACAAAATACTATTCACAAATTCTCATATAATTAATATACATTATAAATTTTTGGAGTTTCACATTTAAGAATGTACTTGTTGAGCTTAATTTTTCACCCTTACTATGGTTGAATGTTTTACTTGCAGTTAGATAATATAAGTCGAGAGGCGAGTAAAAGAGAATTGGACGAAGCAGATACGGGGGATTTGTCTAGCCCTAGGTAAAAAAGCTAAAATGAGGGAATTTAAGATAATCAAATATTGTACATTATTTTGAAAATTGTAATATTAATTCAATTTATGTTGCAATGTAATAAAGAAAGAAATGGTTGTAATTTATTGTAAGTATGGAACTCTAAAGAAGTAGTTGATGACCGGTCTAGGAGTTTAATAGATGTACGGAGGCCGAGGCGTTACAGTCACAATATTTTTTAAAATAACCAAAGTGGCCTTGGTTCATTTATTTTTATTTTAGATCAAATGTCTGGAAAATAGCAATGCAGAAAATACATACATTCATTTATTTAAATAACAGTTATCAAATAAACTTTTATTAATAATTTGGGTTCTCACAGTAAATTTACCACAATAACCTTCTGTTGTCAATTTACCAAAATACTCTTTTGTGGTAAATTTACCAAAATACCATTCTCTTGTAAATTACCAGACTACCCTTCTGTAAAGTTTGCAAAAATATCGTTACACATTATTTATATAAATGCCATTGAAAGTATTTTAAGGAAAAATGCTATTAAGATTTCAAGTTTGAAAAATTATTTTAGCGCTTCTTATTTTGTAAAGAAATAAATGAGATTATTTTAGATGATTTGAAAATCATCATATTTTTGTCTAGTCAATTACATAATTAATTTACAAGGCTTATAAACCCCAAATTTATTTTCTCGTATGTAGTTAATTTTTAGTCCAAAATTAAGGATCCAAATTGTGTTTTAGGATTGACATCACCTTGGGATAAATATGAGGAGAAATTGTAAGGGGACAACGACAAAGAACAAATTCTCAAGATAATGACAAATTTGCCCTTTAATTTTTGTGTGCGTATAGGTCATTTCGAAACTAGGGGAACCCCAAGATGCTTAGATTTATTTTGAGAGTGAGGGACCTACTTCAAGATGACGTTATTAACAATAGGTCATTTATTGTGATAGTAACATACAAGAGTGAGAAAAGGAAATCGTCAACCGTCAAGCGAGTCGCTTGATATTTATTGAAGCTCAATTAAGGCAAGTTTATTTCTTTCCACTTATCTATTAGTTATTGTTCACTTATGCTGCAAATTATTTAAGTTTTGTTACATATAATCATTATTTCATTATACGTAGTTGCCGTGATTGTATAAGTTCATTTTGTTTATACGTTGATTCTTATTCAAACATATTTATTGAACTTGTTTAAAGTTATTGTTATACATACCTTTCATGTATAATATATCATATTAAAGTGTTTATCATATTTACATGATAATTAATCGAATACTGAACATAGCTAAAGACCGGTATGCTGAGACCCTAAATGGTTAAACCATGTAGTTGTGACATATACATGCATGAGATAATTTGGGGTTAGACTTGACTTTGTGTCGAGACTAGCTTTATGACAAAGTTTCGATAATTGGTGTTCAATATTCAAAAAAAAAAATTGTTAAATGGATGATTTCATATTAACTCGTGAAATCATAATTGTATGGAATTCATATTAATGCTCGTGAATTC
>JAUMHB010085492.1:0-11662 GCA_032359685.1 Pittosporum tobira
GTGCCCCTGGAATCCTATAATATGTAGCAACATTACCTTCATAACCTAAAGCTCTGATGTTTAGAGTTAAGGATTCAAGAGACAAGTCTTCTACTCTCCAATAGTCATAAATTGTTGCATCGCCGGGAAAATGTGAATATTCCGGCCAAAATTGGAATTAAACTCGCTGGAAGGTTTAATTTCAAAAAATGTACGAACATTGAGGTTCGATTAAAATTTTTTTTTTCAGGGTTTAATGTCTAAAAGTTATAGTACCATACGGTCAAAATTACCTTTAAACCAAAAAATAATAATGTCTTTTATTTACTTTTGACTTGGGGATCAATAAGGGAGAAGGCTTTGGCCACACTTACGAAGCTTGTCAACAGTAAATTATCGTATGAATTTGTCAAAAATAAGTAAGAGAGTTTGACAGTTATACTTCTTATACTACTGATCAAACTCTTAAAAAAACTACTAAAAATAAGGATGAAACTAGAGATGGGCAATAAGAGTACTATTGGACGTATACTATGATTAGGTATTACTTAACTAATTTTTCATTTGCTTAACTAATTATGGAAGTGATGTTCCAAAACTTCATGGAAAATATATACTCTGCCTAAAGATAAATGTCTTCTGCTGACTTTTTTTTTGAAGTCAATTTAACCATTTTATAATCAATAATTAAGCATGTACATTTAATTGTAAGAATACAAAATATGACATTAGTATTAGATTATGTATCTACACAATATATTAATAGCCCAACTTCATTTCTGTTTTTTGCTTGGTTTAATAAACTAGTCTATACTTTCTATGTTAAATACGAACATATAATATTACCCGTCCTTATTTTCCATGTTAAATATAAACATATAGTTATCTTTCTATCTCTACTATATTAATAGCACAAATTCCTTTATTTTGGTCATATTTTTTGGTTTTGATTTAAGGAGTTATTAGAACATAAAGTCTCCTCATATATTTGTTTTTTTATTATTTTCATTTGATGTTTATCAATTTTTAGTATTACTAAAGGGACTAAAGTGCTACAAGAGCATGACTATTTGCCTGAATATATATGAATCAGATCATTATCTAGAATTTCCAAATTAAGATATAAAAAGGATAATTTAGGTTGATAAAAAAAACATGCAACTATATGGAAAATAATTATATATTATGTAGTCTTATCCAACAAGAGTAATAAATGACCACCTTTAAGTATTCACATTTAGCAAAAACACGAGACTGAATGTTTACATTATGTGTTAAGGTGTTTTGTCCTTCATTAGCAAAGATATGTCATACGAAGGCGAGACCAAAGTACCCCAAAGTATTTATTTTTTAAATATTTTTACTTGAGTAAATTTTATTTTGAACCCCCTAATTCTACCCAATATTTTGTTTGTACCCTAGTGTTTTAAATGTGTCAATTTGCTCCCTAAAGTTATATTTTGGTGTCCCTATGCACCCACACAGAAAAAGTCATAAAATTCAACCTTATCTCAGATATGCATCTCACGTGGTCTGTAAAAAATGGCATAACTGTTAAAAAATATTTTTAAATTGTTAAGTCCAAAATCTGATATCTCAAAAATGAAGTTATTCAAAATGGGTCTGTTTTAATTCTTTTGTCTTGTGTATCACCTGCTCTTGTTTTGTTACATGAATTTCAACAAGCTTGACTGTTATTTCCCGCGCCTTATGAAGTCATGAATATCGAGCCTATGCCTCAACGATTTGGGAATTATTGTGTGCAACACAAATGGTAGCGTTCTTGGGTCTGCTGCTATCAATTGGAGAGGTAATCTCTGTACCCTTAGCGCTGAAGCTCTAGTGTTATATCGTGGGATGAGGCTTGCCAATGACTTGGGTCTCTGTAACATTGAGATGCAAAGCGACAATGAATCCATCATCAAGAGATTGCAAAATGGGGTGCTGGGGCACTCATATGTGGACTCAGTTTTAGCAGACTACCTCCATCTCTCAAATGCTTTTGAGTGTATCATCTTCTCTTATTGTCGTCTGCAAGCTAACATGGTGGCTCATAAGCTTGTTATTCATGCTTTTATCTCTGCCTTCGGACTCTCTGGTGCTCCTTGTGGAGGATGTGCCCAACATATTGATGCCTTTTCCATGCTTAATTTCTCTTGTTTGCTTATTCAGCTAACAATTGGTGGGCGTCTCTGTTGCTGGTTGGGGTTGGTTGGATGTGATAGGGGTGCAACAACGGACAATGGATTACACGTGTACTTGGAGCCTGATGGTTTCGTATTTAATCCATTATAGCTATTTGGGAATCCTGCTTGTATTTTTCTTTATTGAACGATTGTATAATTTCTTTTGTTTTTATCATGGTTTGGCAGGTTATTCTATTTCTCAGTCCATATGGACTGCTACAAGAAAAATAAAATTAGATGTATGGTTTAAATTTAGTTTCTCTTATAATTTGTAACGGATGGAGTATACATTAGCGGAATCAATAATTTTTACCTTCATTCTTTTAGTAGTCAATGGAAGAAAAATGTACTCGAATCCCAACACCGCAGCATAAAGGTGTTCACATTCTGAGAGTCCATTGAAGCCGATAAAACTTATAACTTCTTGCATCTTCTGAAACTACCAGAACTAGATTTATAGTTATTCCACATTGTCAGAATACCATAAAATACATATCTAGAATCTGAACTACAACTACAAACAAGAAGAAATACAGTAAGATCCATCTGTTTTATCATATCATACAAACAAAGTAAAAGACATGACATATGAACGAAATACAAGCAGTCTCTCAGTCATTCTTGATTCTACAAGTTAATGGATAACTTGCACCCAACTTACTATTAGTGAGCCAGACATTCATTGAAACAGCACGACACCACCTTAGGGACTGCAGAAACGGGAAAAAAAACTTTTATCAGCACGAACCTAGTACCGTATAGAACAATTGACAAAAGTAAATAGATCCAAACATATATCACATTGTGTGCGTGTGCGCGTTAAATGTAAGTGTACACCAAAAATCAACATTCCAGCAATATTTAAATAATTGGCATTTCTTGGGTGAATTCACAACATGCTTTTTACAGTACACCCACATAACAAGTTAATATGTAATCATCGAAACATAAATTATCGAAGTCATTGCATCCAAGGTGTTATATGACTAGCAATCAGCCATGGTAGTGATTGTAGTAACTTCATCAAATTCAGAGACACCTTGAAATGTTTAATATAAGTCTTGTTAAACTAAAAGCATACAAGGAAAACAATTTACTAATGAAAGTGGTTTAGAACAGCATAATTGTATTGATGAAACGAAAGAGAGAAAACCAGTTGATATGAACAGCTGACATGTCACAACCTAAAAACAGGATTATATTTCTTTCACATCAAACTGTCACAAAATATGCAGAATCCATACCCATAATGTTACTTGAGCGAACATTATAAAGGCGTGACCAGTTTTAAATGGAAACATATTAATTATCTGGGAGTTGTAGAGTGATGTCACTTACGGGGAAAGAAAAGCATTATGAAACTTTCTCCCCCATGTCCACAGATGCTATAATATTCATGGTACTACAATATTCCAATTCTTCAGGCTCATAAATTTGATAGTTGTACCTGTAACAACGGGAGTGGTAGTGGGACTGAGATAGGGGTCTCGATAAACTCTGATCATCCTCCCTTGCACTTGGTGAGTTGCGCTCAAACTCAGGATCCCTCTTGTCGTAAGGACTGTAGTTGTCGTCACCATGAGGGTTGAAACAGGGGGACCTTCTATCTGAATCATGCATCTGCTTGTCAATGGGGCTCTTCCCATTTCTCTTTGGACTTGCCGATATACGATTAGACCTATGGGTCTGATCATCATGAGGCGCTGGAGAATGTGAGATAGACCTAGAATCAGAGGGTGAGTAGTAGTCCCCAGCTAGACGATCCCTGTCAATGCAGATTAGATTAGATTAACTGAACAGGATAGAAGAACCTTGATGACTCGACCATCAGATGTAATACAAGTCTCCATTTGGAACAATGCTAGATCTGTATGCTAAAGCATTATGAATTTTTGAAAGAATATATCAGAAATTCGTTATGTGCATGGAAAAAATATCTGCACGGATCACATTCCAAATAGTGCTAGAGATATCACCCTTACCTGCACAGTTTCTGCTTCTTTTTTCTTTTTTTCGGGAATAAAAATACGTAAACTGCAATGCTTTCATTGTATTCACTCCCTAGATTCTGAACAAGAGTTTTATTTGGTCACGGCTGATGAATAAGGATATCCATTACCTTCTACCTTTAGCTATAAGAGGGTTTGATAAACGTCCATTCCCTGGAGACCATGAAATTCTTTATTTTGGCTCTCTAATCTCTAGATTTTTTCTTAACTGGATAGTATGCAAAGCAAGAAAACTAAAATTTAAAAGATCAGGTTGAAAATTAGAAATAAAGAAAGCAAGGAATCGTTCCAAGATATAGTCATTACACAGATCATCACGAGCTGATTTAGATGGTTGCCATTAGTAGTTGTGAGCTTTAGAAACCACATGCCAAAACTTTTGGAAGCCTGTGCACTTAGTGTGTTCAGTTGTTGAAGCTGAGATCAGCAAATGATTCTTTTGTAATGGGGCTTTAAAAAGTAAGAACTCAGAAACTCAATGATCTTTTTTCTGCCTAATCTTTAAGAATCCATGAACTGTTTAATATCTCCTTTCACTTTTCTTATCTGCATAAAAAATCAAAAGTTATTCATACTATTACTAGTAAGGTGTGCATGCATTAGTGGGTGTAGCCTAAAAACCCGACACCGCCTGGATCCGGTCACAAACTGGATATTACCTTTACTGTCCCCATTACGAAAGTAAAAGACGTGCATACCTGACGAGCAAACGAAGTGAATGCAAAGAAAGAGGCCAAGGACTCAAATGAAAAATAAAAGGAAGATCAAACAGAATTCTACGTTGACGAATCTTAACTGGAGTGCTATCAAAGTACCAAAAATCTTGTATGCTCCATAAGGTTATTTAAAATATACTGCTATAGCATTTTTACAAGGAGTAAAATGAATGAGAAACCAAAATTGAAATGGTCCACATAATAAGAACTACTTGCAAAGAATCTTAGTAAGAGAATAGCAACCTTGAATCGTGCCTGGCTGGAGATGGTGAATGTGAGTAAGCTGTTGTAGGGAAAAAAACACAGCCAATTATCAAAGTTGATATAGGAGTATAATAGTTAGTGTTGCTTCACAAAGTATATTGCCTTCAAATTAATGCGCAAATTAAATGAAGCAGACTCCAGATTCCGATTGATCGCAACAGCGACTAGGTTAAGGGGAAACTGACCGTGATATCTGCGGCTTGGAGACCTAGGTGGGCTCCGCCTTCTACTGCTTCTGCCATAACGGTCACTGCAATAAGAATTGATGAATAAATTTGGCAATTGCACACAAATGTAATTGACCAAAGGTATAAAATAGTTAGCTCATAAACACCTTGAGCGACCAGTCCTACGCATTTCCTGAGGAGTTTTTCTGTTTCCTGCAGCAAAAACAATTGCTATTTCGCGTCCACCAATAACAGTATGATTTAAATGATGTTTAGCTTCAGCAGCATCTTCAGCATTACGGAACTTCACAAATCCAAAACCACGTGGCTCCCTAAATGATCAGAGAAGATAAACTATATTATGTGAACTAATCCCAACGAATTTTTAAATCAACCACAGCACAAACTAATGGAATCAAGTTATGGCTTTTAGATATAAAAGGGAAGCAAATTATTATGGCTTTTAGATATAAAAGGGAAGCAAATTATCACCTCTATTAATTGAAAGACAACCTAATAAACATTTACTGAGCACAATTTTGTTCAAATTTTCTGTTCAATAAGCATTCTCAAATCCACTATCATTACTTTCTTGATTGACACATCTTACGTTCCACAAAATGAGTCCCTTTACGCATTTTAAGAGTCAATTCGCATACTCCTAAAATTAAAAATTGATGTGATTCATTATAGGTCTAAGGACAACATTCACAATTGTATCAACTAAAACTAGATCATTTCATTTTAATAGCGAAATTTAAGTTTTCGCCAATTGACTTTCGAAAGTCAAATGGAGCTCCCTCGTGTAGAAAGGAGGAAGTAGTACTTACAAGCTCAAATCTCCATCTTTTGTATTTATGGGAGACGATAGTTGATGAATGAAAAAAGGAAAGAACCTTCTCAGGAAGAGACCATATCCGACTGAAGAAGCAACATATGTCCTAGGTAAATAAGACATAACTCTACTGAGAACAACCGTGTCTACTCGACTTAGACATATTGTGATGACGTAATATTCAAATTGGTCTCTGAGAACATAATTATTTTTTAAAATTTAGGAGATGACACAGGAACACAAAGGAACAGCGAAAGATGAGTGTGAAGTTAGATTCTAGGGTTTAGAATCAAAGTCTGAAAAGACGTAATAAAATAATCATAAGCATACGGGAAAAAAAATACAAAAAGTATTTCTGGTAAAACTTAAGATAGTCACATGTTAAGCACATGACCTTTCAAAAAAAAAGAAATAAAAAGGAACGCTAAATAAAAACTCCAGCTTACAATATTGGGCTGCACAGCAGGCCCATAAAATTAATTAGATGCTCCTGCATCAATCCTCCTGGGTAGGCAGAACTCTTGGTTCGGACAAAAAGGCCTTGATAACCTCTGCATAAATCTCTGGACCTATCCTCTTCAACTCTTCTTCAGCTATCCAAGTACTTTCGCTACTCGGCTTAACTAACCACTTCACCAAAAACCTCCTGTATTGGTTACCCCGTCTGAAATTTGCCTCTTTGACATCAAGAACATCTTTGATAACATCTGTATTCTCCTTTGGAAGGTCTCTAGCTTGGTGTTGAACCTCTGCTACGTCTCCATCGAAACCATCAAACGCACATAAATCATAGACATTGAAAACTGCGCTTATTTGGATATCAGGTGGCAACTCTATCAAGTAAGTATTTGACCTTATCCTTTTTAGTGCTTTGCAGGGACTGAATTTCCTAGCCCTTCAGCTGGTGATACACTCCTTTAGGATATCTTTTGCGCCTCAAATACACCAACACCTTGTCACCTTCTACAACAATCTTAGCTCGACAATGTTGATTAGCAGCTGTAGCACAAGCCTCATTACCAGCATTTAAAGCAGTCCTCACCTCCTCACGGATTTTCTGAATGTTTTCGGCAAAAGCTTCTCCATCGTGACTAATTCATCTTGTAGTAAAGGAACCAAGTCAAGAACATGTTGTGGTTTAACACCACAAGCTGCTTCACAAGGTTTCTTCTCGATCATCCTTTGAGAAAATCAGCTGGTAGAAGTTGTTTTTTCTTCTTTGTCTTCTTCATATGTTCCCATGTCTAATTTTGGATTTTCCTTGACAAACATGTTGTTCCTCCACTCTCTTCCATCATTGTAAAGCAATACCTTTTAGTTTCATCTTCACAAATAAAACTTGTCGCTCGTCTGCCATAGGTTTCCACTCAAAATAATTTTCCAAACTAGTTTCCCAATCAATATAATCATCTGCGAGCACCTTCCCAAAAAAATCAGCCAATTCAATCTTAAGGTGAGTGATCAAGAGTTTAAGTTGTTCATTCACAATTGACAGTCGTCATTGTCAACGCAGACATCTTAAGAACATCCACCAGGTGATCAACTGTTAGCAAAGTTGTACCTTATCAAGAAATACATGTATTCAGCATGTACGCCATGTGGTTGACACAGATACAAGCCTTAACTCGAAGTTAGTTATAAAGTTTGACCTTTTTTAACTACCCAGAAAATCAAAAGACACTAGTCAAAATGCAACATCGCACCTCAACAGTGCCAACCAAAAAAGAACTCCATAGCAGAGTATTTGGACAACCAATGTCCCTAGCGAGGTGCTTTTCACCTGGTCCCAGATAGCTGCATTAGGGGCCATTCTTACTATTGTTAATTTACAAAAGAGGGCAGCGGAATCACTGTTAACTGGTGTTGTATATGTTGGAGTGCAGACACTAAATTGAATCACCTCCTCCTTCATTGAGAGTTGGCTGGACGGTTGTGGAACCTGGTTTTTCGTTGTATGGCTTTGCCTAGGTGATGCCAAGGGCTTTTAAAAATATGGCAAGTGTAACGGCGTCAAAACTAGACCAAAATTTTTCGGCCTAAATTGTCACCGTTCGGCTTAAGTCCTTCAACTTAGTCAGCCTTCGTTCGTCCCTGCAGAAACCTGCAGCAAAGGGACAAGCCAAATAATGTGCAGTACAAATTTATGGGTAACCCCAACCTTTATTGCTCTTCTCAATATAAAGGATTACAACATGTCTGAATTATTCTCTGTGCCATTCTAGTCTGCCTACCTTTTATTTATAGTTTACAGACATCATTGCAGTTGACAACTTCTTCCAACTACTAAGGAAATCTAGCCAATAGAATTTAAGACAAGGTAACTATCCTCAATTGCTGGGAACTGCCTTCAGATCAACAACCGCTGCTAGTTATTTATGTGGGAACCAGACTATAGCCTTAGCCATTCTTTTATGTGGCCATTCAATGTCTCAACTGTTAGCCAGCGTGCTATTTGTTCTAACTGTCATGGACCAGTCTTCATTACTTTAGTCACGCGTCTTGTCTAAGCTTGTATCAGTTTGCCACACGAATTTCACTAGCCATCCTTTTAGTCTTTTTCCCACGAGTCCTTAACAATTGACGCAAGTATTCCTTAACAAGTATTCCTTATCAGTTTGGGATCCTGTCACATAGTGACGCAAGTATTCCTTAACAATTGATTCATCCGCTCGGTTTGACAATCCGTCTGCGGGCGATTTGCTGTGGAAAACTTTAGTTCGGTTCCCATTAGTCCGAACGAATGAGTCCAAAATCTTCCCATGAACCGAGTGTCTCGGTCACTGACTATATCAATTGGCAGTCCAAAATACTTCACTACCAGCCTGAAAAATAAGTTAGCCGCCGTCTCGGCTGGACAAGCATGGGGAGCTGCCATGAACACAGCATACTTCGAAAATCGGTCAACTATTACAAAAATGGAATATGTCTTATCCACTTCGGGTAGACCAGAAATAAAATCCATTGAAACCGACACCCACAGTTTCGTAAGCACAGGCAAAGGTTGTAAAAGACCTACCTCTCTTTGCTTTCGTGCTTGTCCTTCTGACAAACATCGCATGCTTTCACAAAGGCCTCGATATTGTCTTCCACTTTAAGCCATTAGTATATCCGTTCTAGGAAAGCTAGCATCCTATTTCTTCCGGGGTGACTAGCCAATTGAGGATCGTGCGACTCGAACATAATCTTTTTTCTGAGGTTCCTACTCGAGGGAACATACAATCTCCCGCCTTTGAAATAGAGGCATTCGTCTTCGATCCAGTACCTTCGTACCGTGCCTTCATTAACTTGTTTCAAAAGCTTTTGATACTTCGCATCATTTACAGCTCGTTCCTTGATCTCGTCTAAGAAACGGCTTTCTATGATAGACAAGGCTGAAACAAAGGAATGCACTTATTTTCTACTAAGTGCATCAGCCACATTATTTTGCCTCCCCAGCTTGTGTATCCACACAAAATCAGCTTATATATTCCTACCAACGAGCTTGCTTCATCGTTAATTTCTTTTGGGTCTTAAAGTAAGTGTTTGCCACATTATCTGTCACCACGGTAAACTTTGTGCCCAAAAGATAGTACTTCCATACTTCCAAACAATGTATCACAGCCATCATTTCTTTCTCATGGGTGGTGTAACGTTGTTCAACGTCTTTTAGTTTTATGCTCTCGAAAGCAATAGGATGTCCTTCTTGCACCAACACTCTGCCTATGGCTCGATCAGAGGAGTCTGTATGAACTTTGAATGGAATATCAAAATCGGTCAGCCTTAATACAAGCTCTGTAGAGATTGCTATCTTCAATTTTTCAAATGCTTCCTGGCATTTGAGGGTCCATTCATATTTTATGTCTTTCTTCAATAGATCGGTAAGGGGAGTAACTTTCTTCGAATACCCCTTAACGAACTTGCGGTAATAGTTTGCCAATCCGAGAAACGACCTCAATTCTGAAACTTTTGTAGGAGTCGGTCAATCCACAATGGCCTGTACTTTCCTCGAGTCCATCCTAACTTGCACCTGGCTAAGTCGATGGCCGAGAAACATAATCTCCGTCTTACAAAATTCATATTTTTCCTTTTTGACATATAGTGGATAACTTCACAATTTCTCAAAAACCAACCTTAGATGTTCCAAATGACTTTCTAAGGAGTTGTTGTATACCACTATATCGTCCAAATAAACAATTACAAAATGATCAAGGTAATCATAGAATACATCATTCATTAGATTACAGAAAGTAGCCGGTGCGTTAGTGAGTTTGAACGGCATCACCAAGAATTCATCTGAACCGTACCTTATTACACAAGCGGTTTTTGCTTCATCCCCCACTACAATACGCACTTGCCAATATCCTGACCTTAGATCTAACTTTGTATAATAGATGGCCTTTGCCAAACGGTCGAACAAATCTGCTATGTTAGGTATCGAGTACTTATTTTTCACAGTTGCTTTGTTTAAAGCCCGATAATCTACATACATCTGTAAAGAGCCATCTGATTTCCATTGGAATAACACAGGCACACCGTATGGCGCTTTTGAGGGTTGGATCAGCCCTGCCTCCAACAGTTCATCCAACTGTTTCCTCAATTCGGGGCTTGTGCAGGGGGCCTTACACCAATTCTATCATGTGGTCCACAGCTCTTCGTGGGGAAAGAGTTTTCGGCAATTCAGCGGACATGACATCTTTGTACTCCTCTAACAAAGCAGCAATTTGATCAAGGACTTCTACAAACTAATCGGGTTTAATTTCCACTAACGTTCCACGCATAGTTGTCAAATCGACGATTAGGCGACGCCTAAGCGTCGCTTAATCGACAAGGCGTCGGCTATTCATCAAAACGAGCCGTCGCTTTAGATCAATCTCCAAGTCGAGCGCTTTGACGAGCAAGTCGACGATAAGGCGAGCAAGTCGAGCACAGATCGGTCGACTTAGTAATTTAATTAAAAATATTAACTTTTTGACCAGATTTGACTTCTATCTAAGTATAAAAAAAAAAACCCTAGCCCCCTTTTGTTTTTACATCGCTGACTCGCTCTGTACCCTTCCAACATCGCGACTAGCACCTCTCGATCCAGCAGACCAGCACCTCTCAGATTTCCAGCGAGTCATCGATCCAGATTTCCAGAGTCGGATTCATTGGTAAGTTCTTCCTTTCTTATTCTCTTCTTCTTCTTCTTCAGTTTTTCTTGTTCTTCTATATGTCACAATGACTGATTCTGTGTTCTTCTTGTTCTTATTGTTCTTCTTCTTTTTCTCTCCTTCAGTTCTTCACTTGATCTTATTTAGCCCCCCTTCTAATTTTATGCATAAAAGCATGAACTTTATTCATAAAAGTCATGCCTTTATAGGTTGCTGCAGTGTTGCTGGCTTGCTGCTGCTGTTCGTATTTAATTTTATTTTTTGCCTTTTAATTTTTGCTGTTGCTGACTTGCTGTTGCTACAGTGTCTGTGTTTCTTCTTGTTGCTGACTTGCTGTTGCTGTTGCGTTTTAATTTTGTTGTAAAATCTTGCCTGTT
>JAUMHB010085503.1:0-11661 GCA_032359685.1 Pittosporum tobira
CGTTCTTCAAAATGTAATTGCGAAATATAATTCGACTAAAGAAATAACAAAAGGAAGATTTTTATTTATTAAATCATGCTCAAATATTTGGGTTCTCACAAAAATCAAGTTTGATCTAATCCCGGACGAACAAGGATTGCTAGGAATCGAAGTCGGAAGCAAAAAGCAAACAACAGAGGCCTTACGGCCTAGCTTACAGCCGTAAGCCAGCCTTTAAGGGAGCTTACGGGAGTAAGCTAGGGTGTAAGGTTGGCCGTGTAATTTTTTGTGATTTCTGTTGACTTTTATGGAAGGCTTTGACCAAGGCGGTATTGGGCTTTTCTATAAGCTTTTTGACATGAAAAGAGGTCGCAAACCTAATCAAAATCAAATTGTGAGAAGTCCCAAGGCTGTACCTATATAAACCCCCTCCTAGCTATGGAAAAACATTTTTCATACAACATACAATTAAGGGGAGATGAAGAGCTCAAGGAGGCGAAGACTGGAGGGCTATCAACAAAGACATCTTGCCGACTTCTTATGAGTTTTTATATCTTTTCTAATGTATTTTGTAAATTAGTCATTTTCTAATTTATTTTATGCTAAGGCTAGATGGATATTATTCATGATTAATTAAAGATTTATTCCGATTTTATTATGCGTTCGTATTGGTTTTGCATAGTTATTGAGTTATGATTCATGTTCTTATTGCTTCTAATTAATTGGCCATTAGTTAGATGACTTAGGTTAATAAATTGAAGGACATAATGGTGAATGTTTGTTAATGGCTCAATTGAATCATAACCGGAGGTTAAACTTTGCTAGGAATAGTCTAAGGTAATCTGTGCCGTTTCAGAAGTAGTTGGCTTAAAAAGGGCTAATAAAATCGGGAATTCCATAAAACTTAATGCTCTCTTTATTATTTAAATTCACATAGGAATATGATGGGTTAATAATTAAAGTAGGAGTACTTTTGCCAGGAATAGGCTAGTATCTAAATTAGAAAAATTTCACTATCATAAATATGTCAAATTAATATCAATTGCCTAATAAAGTTAGTAAACCCTAAATTATGATTGGATAGGTGAAGTTAAAATTTTAGCATATTTCTCTATATTATTAACTCTCTTATTTACTTTAGATCTAATTGTTAGAATAATTAATTGTTAGTTTACTAAAAATCCAATCTTTTATTATTTACTAGATAAAATAGAGACTAAAAATAGTAGTACATAGTTGACATCAGTCTCCGTGAGATCGATAATCTTTTATACTATAATTTGATTGATATACACTTACACTTTAATTTGATCAATGTGAGCTATATAATCTTTCATATGTGGATTGATGGTTAAATAAATGAGAAGAAATCTTACTAAAAGTATAAACACCAATGAATGCTGCTTCTCCCCAGAAGCATTCAGGAAGGGATTCAGCAAAAAGTAAAGCACACACAATTTCTAAGATGAGTCTTTGTTTACGTTCAACACAACCATTATGTTGAGAGATATCAAGACAAGATCTATGAATAAGGGTACCATTTGAAGAAAAAAATTAGAGCAAATTAGTTTTTTTTATACTCCATGGCATTATCAGTATGAAAAACTTTAACATTATCGAAGAACTGAGTTTTTATCATAATGAATTTTTTTTTTATAAATATTAGCCAATTTAGAATAATTTTTCATGAGATATATCCATGTAAAGCGAGAAAAATCATCAACAAAGATAACATAGTATTGAAGAGGGTCCCCATATATCTGAATGAACTAAATCAAATGGACCAACAAAAATAGAATTACTAATAGTAAAAGGTAAAGTAGTGTGTTTAACAAGTTTATAAGATAAACAATCAAAATTTTCATCCTTGACAAAGCCAAACAAACTACTATAAATTAAAAGATGCAACCTACTAAAAGAAACGTGACCTAATAGAGAGTGCCAAAGATTAGGATCTGAGCTAGACAAAGAAGATCCAACAATGAGATATGATGAATCTGTCTTTTGAGGAATATGTAGAGATGTGAGCTCAAATAACCTTCCATGCCTATAGCATGTCTTAAGAATCTGTCTCATTTGAGGGTCCAACACATGACAACCAGAAGAAAAATTGAAAACATCAAATCTAATTTCACGTAATTAGCTAACAGAGGTAATGTTTAAAATGGGCTTAGGAATGAAATATGTATCAGGAATAGATAACGTCTGAGAAGAAATATTTCCACTTTTATGGACATGCATACTAGAGCCATCAGCAATATGAATGCTAGTGGGTAGGCACCAAGGTAAATATTGGACAATAAAGAAGAATCAGTAATCATATGATTACAACATGCAGAATCAAAAAACCAAGTAGTATCTGAGCCCATAAAGGAAGAAGCAGTAATATAAAGATTATCGACATGAGATAAAACTTGTTTGATAATGGAATCAAGATTATTCATAGGTATGGTAGTGGGTTGGGGGAGCTGTTACAAACATCCGAATCATTTGTTATGGTAACAACATGACAATAACCATTATTTCTCCATTGTCTCGTCTCACCATTATCTCTTTGTGACAATCTCTTGTGACAATTAACAATCATATGACCATGTTTATGGTAATAATTGTAAGAAACAATAATCTTGGAAATAGAGCTCAACCTATTTGGGGATGACTGAGGAAGCTCAAATGACTGAGGAGAGACTTGAGTATAAATAACTAAAATAGAATTTGTAAGTGACACTGTATCCGTTAAATTGAGTTTGAGAACATGGAGACGAGTTTTCTCATAAAAAAGCTTAGAAACACCACTACTAATAGGTAGCAACGAAATATGATTTAAAAGAGAAGTTCTAACTAGCTCAAACATCAAGTGAAAAGACATAAAAAACTGTTTAAGAAACTATTTGTTTGAGAACACAGACACGCGTTTCCTCAGAAATAAGCTCAGAAACTACACTATTAATAAATGGAAACATAATATGATGTAAAAGGGAAGTCTAACAGCCTTAAACATCTAGTCAAAAGACTAGAGATGCACAAAAAACATGAGGACTAATACCTGGACTGGGACTGGTCTGGTCAAAACTCAGACCGGTTATGACTAGGTCGGGCTTTCAAAAGACAAAAAGGCTCAACATGCTGCCATATTAGGAGAAAGACTGGCCTGAAGACCGGCCTAGTCCGGGCCAGTCTTTGGACCGGTCCTAGTTAAAAACCGGCCTGGGCCCAAGCCGGTCCTAAAAGCCCTATGAAAAGCCTGCATAAATTATCATGCATTATAAAAAATTACTCTCTTTGTTTCAAATACTATTTTTTAAAATTACTAAGTTTTATAACAAATAAGTTTATAACTATAAAAATTACTAACTATCTAAAATAAATAATTATGTAAAATAGTTAACTATATAAAATAACTATATAACTACATATATAACATAACTATATAACTAATTATATAAAATAACTATTTTAACTAATTTAATAAAAGTAGAACCATGAATTACTAACTTAATAAAAGTATTATGAAAGTTATATATAGAAAAATAAATTAAAATAATTTTATAAATTGAAAAAAAATAAAAAATAGAAAAGCCCGATTGAGGACCGGTCCAGGACTGGCCCGGACTGGTAGTCCTCAATGGACCTCACTTTTTGGTACAAAATCTAGCCTGACCTGGCCTGGTCAACTAAAAAGACCGGCTTAGTCTTTTTTAAATAAAAACCAATCCTGACAAGTCTGGACTAAAGCCCGACGGACCGGTCTTTTTGTGCATCTCTACAAGAGACATAAGAAACTGTATAAGATGCTATTTGTCTATATATCTCTCATAGTGTTCAACATCTTTAATACATTCCTATTTTGGCTATGACAATGCCAATTGATCCCAAAGAGAATTTATTTGTGAAAGAAACTCAGTTATAGACTGGCCAAACTTTTGCTTCTGCTCAACTATAGTGCTCGTGATTTGATATTGGTGTGAAAGAACAACTGTGGTGTGTCGAGTAGTGTCATATCACATGAACTACATTTTAATCTCTAGAACTGATGAATTTGTGAACCAAGTGATGGCTTGATTATTCTTGTTATCCCAATCTTCAATATGATCATGATATTTTGAATAAGTTTCATCATTTTCCTTTTCAGGAATTTTGTTATCTCGGCAACATATCACTATATTTTCTTGCCTTTTAGGAAACTTTAGTTTGGGCCAACAAACATAATTAGAATAATTTAAAATGGTCTGAATAGGAGATGTAGTATCACTTTTGTCCATTGTTAATGCAAACATGGCAAAATATAGCAATTTACAGTGCAAAAATAGCAATTTTTAAACCAGAGCAACACTATAAAATTAGGTTGTGTTTGATTCTCATTCCTTAAGGAAAAAGAATGGAATGAAATTTTATAATGAAATTGAGTAGTAGTTGTAAGGAAATGTATTGTTAGTCCTAAATTTTTGTTGAAAATGAAAAAGATGAGGGAATAAGAAATAAATGTTTATTCTTTTTGGAAAATGTGGATTTCATTCATTCTATTCATTTATTTATTTTCAACTTAAATTATAGGACTACCTAACCATTTTATTTCAGCCACCACTCAATTTCAATATAAAATTTCTTTTCATTCTTATTCCACAACCAAACGTAACAATAAAATTAATTAAAATGAACCTAAAAAATAGATAGATCTCGCGATTTTATGTAAGGAACCGGTCAAAGGTAACCAAGAACCATTCAACATGATAGTGAACCGACTTGGTGAAACAAAAAACCAGTTTAGTCTTTAAACCAGTCTATCAATGATGTCAGCAGCTGATGCAGGGATGACGTCTGCAGCTTGGAAAATGGCTTGGCTTTGAATAGTAACTGGCTTGGGCTATGAAATAGCAGCTCGACTCGGCTAATAAAAGCATTCGGCTCAGCTTCGACTAGGGTTTGCTAGGGTTTACAGGTAAGTGGGGTGCGTGGAGGAACTGCAAAATGTTTAGAACAGCATTTGAAAGCGTGTGAGGAAGTGAACAAAAACTGCCGCTGCAGTGGGCTTGAGGCTAGGGTTTTAACAGACAACCGAAATACCATAAAAGACGACAAAGCAAAATAGAATTTATTACACGCTAAGTTGATAATAATATTACAAAAGATGCTGATATATAAATAGGCGGAGAACCCTAAGCAAGAGAAAACTCTTATGGGCTGCTAAAGGCAGGCTCATGGGCTTTATTACATTAACAAATTATTTGGATATAACATTCTTTATATTGGAATGAACCTATCTAGGCAATGGGATATATTTCAGCAGGGTTCTCTCTATGAGGAACTTCAAACACTCCACTTGCATCATCTTGTGCATTTTCTATATCCGTTTGTGCGATATTGTCATGCTTTGTTGGCTCAATGAAGGTGATGATAGAGTCTTTGCGGAATGTAAGGTAGATCACTGATATGATATAAATAGCCATGAAGGGAAACACAACGATTCCTATGAACACATTTCCAACTTTTGGCAAATTATTGTGAATTAACCAGTCAACAAATGCTGTGGTCAAGTAATAGATGTTGATGCCGATTATTCCCACCCCCAGGATCCATGAGAGCACAATAATCTACATGTAATTTTGTTTACATGGTTATGATGTGAAGAGTGAAAGATTCATAAAATGATAGTATAACCATGACGCTTATTGACCAAAAATGGTTAGGCTCAATTTGCTTAAGGAAATCATTTTTTTGGAAACACTTAAAATGCATAGTCCGGGTGTTTCCGATAAACAAAAATTGTTTTAGGGGTCAATATGCATTTCAGGTTATGTTTCCTATATTAAAATGCAACCTTTGGAAAATGTGAAAATGTTTAGCACAAGTAGCCTTTTCAAGGTAGAATGAAAATGTAAAACAACTCACATATATGGAATTCTTGTGTGGGCCCATCTTGATGGCGCTGCTACTGAATTTAAGTAGAGGAATGAGGGCAAATGGAAGTTCAAACGACAAGATCATCTGCAAAATTTGAATAAAACATAATTAAAGTGTTTTTTTTTTTAAATTTATATTATAATTTAATTTAATAAGAATGTCATTTTTGAAATACTAACTGATGCGATTATAATGAGTCGGCCGGCCCCTGCAGATCCACCAATAATTGAGACAATCAGACTAGGCGTAATGGCAATGCATCTAGTGAACAAGTTTCTAACCCAGGTCTTCATCTTGAGGTCCAAGAATCCCTGTTTTACCATCCCATTAGTTAGCAACTTAGCATCATGTATTTTATACGAAATGGAATGAAAAAATAATTATGTTTCGTTTGTTTCTCATTACGTAGGTAATAAGAATATAATGAGATTTATATTAAAAAGAGTGGGTATTGGAATGAAATATATTATTATCAACTAAATGTTAGTTGACAATTAAAAAGACATGGAAATGAGAAGTAAATATTTATTCACTTTGGATTTAGTTAGTTGACAATTAAAAAGACATGGAAATGAGAATTAAATATTTATTCACTTTGGAGGAGATGAGTTTTATCTATTCCATTTCTAATCTCATTTTTTACTTAAATTTTAGTGCTAGTTAAACATTTCATTCCAACACTTACTCTTTTTCAATATAAATTTTATTCCATTCCTATTATCTATGTAATGGGAAAACAAATACAACATTACGGTTCACTGAAGGTCAGCAGTCCGAAATAAAAAAATATAATCAGCAATTTTGTCCCTTGTGCATTAACATATCTAGCTTGTTCTTCAAAATATAACCATTAATGCATAAGGTATAATACTACTAACACGTCTTCTGGTTAACGGTTTCTGTGGTTCCGTTTTCTCACTACATCAAGGCAGTAATATTTCAAACCTGCATAATATATTGTCCAGCATAAGTGCCTGTAATGGTGGAGCTTTGTCCCGAGGCTAGTAACGCGATACCATAAACAGTAGAACTGGACTTACCCAGCACATTCTGCAAGGTAATGGATCGAGCAATGAGTTTTTTTTTTTTATTATTTTTGTGTAATTATGAAATTTGATTCTGTTAATAGGGAATTAAGGAATGCTCAGACCTTGAGAAGAAAAGATGCAGAGTTGAGGGTGAGATCACTGCATCGATCCATATTGTCAGTTGAGAGGCTTTTTGAGCAAACAGTGCCAGATACAGCAACAACTGATACGTTGATTAGAAAAGCCACAAATAGTGCAAATCCACTCTCAATCAAAAAATATTTACATGCTTTCTGTATGAGAATAAGATATAGTTAGATACAACAGTTTTTGAACAATTAGCAATTGAAAATGAAAAGAAAAAAAAAAGTGACATTGGAACATCCATTTATAAAGGCTGGAAAATAATGAGTATTTATCAAATTTTAAAAGTTGATATTTACTGGGGATTGATGTAAAGTCAACTTTGATTGTGAACTTTTTTGTAATCAACTCATCTGTATGAGTTACAATGTTATCCGTCACCTAAAATCTCAATCGTACACAATTGGAATGGACTGTTACAGATTAGTTGATTGAAATTTGATGTATAATAAGCGTGCTAGTTAACTAAATATATATCATCTTTATTTAGTACCGTGTAACCATATACATACACAATGGATTTCAAAGAAACTAAACTCATTATTTATTTTGGCTTACATTGATGCCCTGGACAGTATTCGGGATCTTCCTAGAGAGTACAAGAGCCGAGTGGAGGAAGAGATTATGCCTGTTGGAATTAAAACAATTAAGGAAAATGTTTAGAAAACATATTTTTGTGCGCGAACAGATAAATACCACAAAAATACTTTGTCTGTTCCAAAATATAATAGCATAGATTATTCATTTACTTTTATTTATTTTTATTTATTTTTGGATATTTCATAGAACGTTGTTTAGAAAAATTATAATTATGAGATCAAAATAAATTTTAATTGCCACACACGAGAATTGCATAATGAGAGATACTTTGATAAGTCTTGAGTTAGTTAGAAAGATTGTAGGGAGATATAGTTTAGAGGAAGGACGTGTGAAAATATAATCAAATTTACAATAAACGTGCATTTGAAAATTTACTTTACTTTTATATTTTGAAACAAAACAAAAACACATTTCGTTTTGATAATTTGAACGAATGGAGTAATAAATACTCCATCTGTTTCAAAATATAAAAATATTATTGACTCTAAAATGTTTACTTTTAACATTTTTAAATTTAAAATTACTTGAGTATTTGATTATAGTCAATGTAGTTTTGAAATCTTGAATTATTTAGTTGCAAAACATAATTTTTTTCAAAATGGATTGAATGATTGGAGTAATAAGTATTCCTTCTGTTTCAAAATATAAGAATAATATTGACTTTAAAATGTTGACTTTTAGCATTTTTAAATTTAAAATCATGTGAGTATTTGATTATAGTCCATACAATTTTGGAAATCTTGAATTATTCGGTTGCAAAAAATAATTTTTTCAAAACTCAAATGGATCGATGATAATTTGAGTTTGAAAATATTCAAAATCAAGATTTAAAGCCAATAATCTTCTTATATTTTGAACAGAAATATAATATACTTTTCGTAGATTAGTAAACCATTTAAGAGAAGAGACCATACGGCATGATAAGGGCGCCCAGTAAGGCGATAGCATCGCCAGTGGCGCCTTGGCCTGTGAGTTTAGGGGTAAACAACCCCTCCAGCACATCCACTGCTGGAGGCTTTACAAAACTCAATTCTCCGAAAAAGCATGCAGCCATGACAAATACCAATATTGTAATCAAAAACTCCAGCTTTCTCACCTAAATAAAAATAGATAAAAGAAAATGAAGAAAAACAGAAAAATGAGAAAGTTTTCACTATATAATCAATGGTAATGCATACTTCAGTAGTCAGCGACTTTTAATCTTTTTTATTTATTTCAGTAGTCATGTATTTTGTGCATTAGTTATTGTACCTTGATGTCCATGTAATGTCACTTGCCACTCATGTAATGCATAAATTATTGCATATAATGCACAAAATACCTGATCGCTGACAGGAAAATGTCAGCAGCCACTTACCTCTCATGGACTGATTGATAAATACACTTATTTAATTTAGCACTATGATCAGTGAAATATTTTGTTTTGTTATCAAACTACTTTGTTTTATTTTTTTAAATAATATTAGACTGACATATTTTTCTGAAGTATATAACTCTCAAATGAACCTAATTTCCTTTATCATAAATAGATTCTAATAAATTACAATATAACATATCGATGATGCGAACACTCATTATATCCTATCACATATAATTGGCTTTTAGTACCCAAAAAAAAAATAAAAATAAAAAAATGAACATATAATTTGGTTTCATCGCCGGCACACCTTGCCGCACATGTAGGTTAATCCGATTGTATGAGACTGCAGAATAAAATTGATAGGAACATATATTCTTGGTTCAAGTTGAATATTAACAGTTTTTTAATAATAGAATGGGAAAAATGATCAGAACTGAAAATGAAACCATCTTCTTTCTTATTATTACATAAATAAATCAATAACCAGCGACAATGAGAAGACACGCGACAAACGACAAGTACATGAATTCTAGTTAATTAAACATATGTTTAAAAAATATTCATGGAACGTAGTAGAGACAGTTACAGATGCTAAATTGTTCTCATCCATTTGCCTCTTAACTCCTTCTATTATTAATTATGATTATAAGCATGGATTATACAATAGTACACATCGAGTAGTTGTAAGTAGTCAAGTTATCAAACATTAAATAAAGTTTATAAGTGGCGCACGACAAAGCACATCTACAAAACCTGTGAAAACAAGAATCCAAACATCGGAAAGCTCCAAAGTTTTGGGTGATCAGCTGTCCTGTTTTGGATAGAAACTGAATTAAATAAGAAAAAGAAAAACTTGCCCCATATCTCTGCAGGCCAAGCAATAGGAGAGTGCTTAAACCAGTCAAGAGAACTCCAGCCCAGACTGGGATATCGAATAGTATATTCAATGCAAAGGCTGTCCCAATCACTGTCCAGATGAAAATAAATAAATAAATAAAATATGCATGTGAGATGTACAAGCCCTTGATTTGTGTTATTTTTTTTTCTATTTTTAGACTCCAAAAATAATTTTATTTATATAAATAATGATGCGAAAGGTCATGCCTTCAGGTATATCTGCTGCTATGACTGCGATCTCGGCTAAGAACCATAGGCAGTATTTCACATATCTTGGATATTCGGCCCTGCATAACTCCGATAGGTGCTTTCCTGTATATCAAATTATTGAATAACTAATTAAAAATAAAAACTTCGAACTAAAGTTATAAGAATACGTACAACTAAGTACTTCAGTAGTTCAGTACGTTCAACTAGAAAAAAGTCCACTTCATCAATTTTGCTTTCCTTATAAAAGAGTCTCATTTCCGTTTCTATTTCCATTGACAACAGTATAAAATAACATAAACTCCACAGGTTTACTGGTGCAATTCCATAATAATGTCATCATCACTAAACTAAGCATTTATTATTAATTATTTTAGGGACAACAATGGAATAAAAATATATCTTTTAAATTTATTAATTTTGAAAATGTAACTCTTTTTGTCAAATGGACGGAATAACATATATAGGAAATATAAATTGTTGACCTACCGGTTGTTACACCAAGATTTGCTGCAAGTGATTGTATTATAAGGGCGAAGATTAGTCCGATGAGGATAATCCAGAGTAGCTGCAAGTATAATATTGGCAACGAATCAATATTCTAGTGTTTACTCATTGAAACATTAGTTGCTTGCTTTAAATCTTAAAATATAAAATATATTAATATTCTAGTATTTATATTAGTATCAATTAAAATTTGGAAAGAGTCTCTTTTTTTGATAGGGAAGTAATAGTTACCTCAAATCTGTGGTTTGCTCCGGCTTGCAAATCAGTTTCCACTATTACACGTGCATAGTATTAGTACGCGACAGAGATGCAGTTATTGATCATGCAAATAAATAAACACACAGAGAGAGAGACACAGAGAGAGAGAGAGAGAGAGAGTCTTTACAGTTCCCAGGGTCAAGGTAAGCCAGTGAAACTAGGAAACCAGGACCAACATATGACAGGAAGTTTCTCCATCCAGATTTCTAATCGTCAAAAAAAAGATTCAAAGGTTTAAGCAGTAGGTATCCAAAAGTTCAGGAAAATTTTCTGAGCATTTTTCTTTTTACTTTTGGAAGTTAATATGAAACATTTAAAAAGAAACCTAATATCATGGGTACAAACTCCGCATATATTATGGCTGGATAGGTGTTTAGAGGTAAAATGAAAAACAAGAATATTATGAGAAAGAAGAAAGAGATATGCATGAAGAAGAGAGACCTGCTGATTGGAATCGTTATGGTCATATTCTTCGCTGTTGTTTCCTCCGGTTGCTTGTTCTTCCAGCTGCAGGCTCTCCATATAGTGAGTAAATAATTTGATTGAGTGTGTTTACAGGAAATAAGAAAAACACCAAAGGGCTCGCTCTATTATAATAATGAATCTCAAACTTAAGGTCTAGTAAGAGAAAAGTTACTCTCGGCTACCAATTTATCAATATGTTACTCTTCAGCTGCCTATCTATACAATTTAATGTGAACTCCTTTAGTTGTCTGATCCTATCGGAGACCGACTGTTATGGGAGCAGCTGATTTGGACATATTTAATGAAGCCTACTCT
>JAUMHB010085514.1:0-11659 GCA_032359685.1 Pittosporum tobira
ATTATTATTATTATTATTATTATTATTATTATTATTATTATTATTATTATTATTATTATTATTATTATTATAATATAGGGTTTCAAAGTTCAAATGCATGCAAAAATTTATATGACGCAGAGGAAGTAAACCAATGCAAGCTTGTATTAGAAAATTAATTGAATACACATGTTTATGTCTTCCTCTGTAGAGTTTTGCAGTATACTCCGTATTATAGGATAATAGATGGTCGATTAGTCGAGAATATAATTTATTTTTGACCATTTGTCATCAAAATGGGTAATTACAAATGGATTAATTTAATTGCAAACGTGTTTGTCCATGAAATTTTAACACAATAATTACTATTGAGACCATGAGATTTTTAATTATTAAGAAATATCAAGTTTGATTTAAGTCTCTCTCAAACAATACGTGAAGTTTTCTCCCTTATTCAGTTAAGTGTAATTTTTTTTTATTGGTGGAATTTTTTTTTTTTTTATGTTATTGACTAGTGATTAATTAATGTGAGAGTCAAATATCTGATTAACTTGATATGATATAATTGTAAATTGTAATAATTATAAAACCATTATTATCACCCACTTAAAAAAATAAAAAAATAAAAAAAACAAAAACTGCAAAGGTGTTTCATCGATCCAAATAAATAAAAATAAACATAATATAAAATATCAAAATTAATATCAAGTGTATTCTCATAAGTAAAATGGATGAGTGATTCTAAGACTACATTGTTAAACTCTCATTTAACATCTTATTATTAAACAACTTCTAGAGTTAATTAATACCTAAAAGATTTATTAGCATCTTAAACCAATTTAAATAAGATTGGTCAAATTTCATGGTCAATTTACAAATTACATTGCACCGGCATCCTTTTTTCGGAAAATACAATGTACATGCACTAGCCCACCCCTCCCCTCCCCCCATGCTTACCTGGACTCCTTTATCCTACATTTGCATATTGATTATTTTATTTTTTAATTACTACGTAATAAAGTTTAAGCATTAAATTTAATAATTTATGATTAAACTAACCTGTGCAAGGATAAATAAATAAATAAAACTTTAAAATTAGATATTTAAAAAGTTTCTTACAAATTATTTTATTAAAATTATGTTCTTAATCCAAAATTTATTTTAAAAAATAAAATTTTTGATATTCTCCCGTAATAGATGGGTCCTACATGACAAACAAGCCACATGTCGTTGTACCCAAAAGCTTACGGCAAAGTCTATGCAATAAAGTCCATTCCTCCGGTTGTCATAAATTTTTGAGGTCGATGTAAACATATAGAACAAACAATTACATTATAAAATATCATTTTCTCTTTAACAAATATAAGATTATTGGTCGACAAAGTGGTAAAGTAATAAAATAAAACATTTAATATAACAAATTTTAGGTCAATTGGTAATATTTTATAACAGAAAAGTGCTGGATCAAATCTCATGTTTGTGGAGTCCAGATTTTACATTTTCCACCTTTTATATATATAGTAACTTTTTTTTAATAAGTAAATTAAAATATCCCATAATTTATTGAAATATTTATTTTTAACCTCATACATTAAGCATCATATGTTGCACTCTAGCAGTACAAATTATTTTTAAATTCACATATTAGATAATTCAAATATTAATTTTTTTCTTGGTTGATTGGCATAAACAAATAGAGGTTTAGCTAAAATTAATTTTCCTACCAAAATACACCACACCTTAATTTTCTTAAATTTTATTTAAGCATAAACTATCTCACATACTACATTTTAGCCAAATAAGCACTCAACAAAACCTTTATTCCCCTAATTTCCCTTCACTTTCCTTCAATTTATTATAGAAATAACAATTTTAACTCTCACACGCATTCAAAATATGAATGTTTTAAAAATTGAAAGACGTATTAGATGGTGATAAAAAATTTTAGTGTCTAACCAAAAGTCTAACCAAGAGTAATCAAATATAATCGTAAACCAATTAAATCTAAATATTTAATTAATCAAAATAATAAAACATAATTTAACGTTTATTTAAAAATTAATCAACATTACGCAAGAATTTTTTTAATATTGCAGAGTACACAGCATCCTTTTTTTTTAATTGTACCATTTAAATTTTGATGTTGAGAAGTCCAAAAAATATAAATTAAAAATAGTAAAAAGGAAAAAGTAAGTCACATTTGTTGACAAAGGAGCATCAGAAGAAAATAAAAAAAAGTAGATACTTGATTGCTTCTTATCGTTGACTGCTGAGGCCACTCTGATACAGTAGAGAGACAGAAACTAAAAGAAAAGAGTTGGGCAGGGGTGAAGAACCCAACATTGGGAAACACAAACCTCCTATTTTATTTTCCAAAAAACATCAACTTGGATGTTTTGTTCACTGTATCCAACCCGACCCATGTTTCCCCCTCATTTCCATAAATACAAATCCTCTAAGAACTCATACATCGCAACAATCCCATAATCCATCATATCTCATTCATTTCCTTCATTCATCTAAAAGTGAAAGCCAAGATCAGCTACCAAGCTAGGCTCCCCCCAAATTCAAACATCCCCATCAACCCCACACTGCTTCATCTTCATCATTCTTGCTTCATCCCAATATATTTCCAGATATACCCTTTTCTCCATTTCTATTTTCTTGACTCTATTTTCAAGTGAAAAGCAGAATTAGCTAGTACCCACTAGAGTCTGCAACATTGTAACAGTACAGGTAAACAGTCCTACTACATGTCCAACTGTTTTTATTTATTTGATCTTTGTTATACTGTTTTGTTCTTTAAATGATTTGGGTGTTGATTTTCTCCTGTTTTTGATTTTCCTATGTTGATTGATTCATTAAACATTTAAACTAATCAGGCATATGCCATCAGGCATTGGTCAAATATGATTCAATTTATATTATGAGGTTTGACTGCTGTCGGTGCAAATGTCATAAAAAATCTCTAGTTTTGAAACGGGTTAAGAAAGATTAATTATTTCTAATTTAAAAACAGTTGGGGTAAAACATTTTTTTTAGTTTGATGTATTGCAACCAATGTTTTTGTATTGCTGCAATTGATTCTGATCTTTATTTTTTGACTTTGTGACAGTTGAATAACTGAGGAGAAGGTGCTTGCTAAGGTTCATTTGGAGACATCCTTTGTTTTGGACTGTCATATTCTTTGTTCTAGTCTTGGGTTCCTGGTTCCTAGTATTTTAGATTTGAGGATTCAATACACAATTTCAAAATAAACAAAGAATTGGGTTTAAGATTTGAGGATTCAATCCGAAAGCTCAACAGATTCGAACTAATAATTTCGGATTGAGAAGAAATTCTTCCAATTGCACATTTTGCATAGGCAATATTGGCCATTGCCCTTGTATCTATTTGTAAGTATATTCGAGAATTGTGATGGAAGTTAGAACAATGAAAAACAATAATTCAACTCCTTTAACCAGAAAACCCCATCATACCACTACTAGTAGTATTACGTATGTTGAAAGTAGAAAGATGGAATATCAGAGATCTTTCTCTCAAGCCCATGGCAAAAGACTGTTGTCCTCCAATGGCTATTTCAGCTTGGAGTCGCTATTTTTACTAATCTGTCTCACGGCGTCGTTGCTGGTTCTGCCACTGATACTCCCGCCTTTGCCACCCCCGCCTTTCATGCTGCTGCTCCTGCTGCCAATTTGCGTAATAATTGTTCTCATGTTCTTGGCCTTCATGCCTTCTAATGTTTAGGGATGTAACTTATACGGTAAATGGGGGTTGAGCTCAGAGAATATTACCCTTTCCCCCTACAAATCTTGTTTATTGAAGGAAAAAAAAAAAGGAAATACAGATATTTCATGTACTCTTGGTTAAATTTCCCTGCCAATATTCGAAATTTATGTAGTTTTAGATCCAGTAAAAAGTCGAGGAAATGCTCACTTATTTGTTAAGTATTTAATAATGGGTCAAATCACGAAGAAATGCTCACTTATTTATTAAGTATTTAATAATGAGTCAAATCACGAAGATAATTTTAAAATAACGTCCTTATAAATATTGATAAAATTTTATAGATCTAATCATGTTTCAACCCGGCTATTTATTAGAACATTTAATACCGGTTACCAGCTTTTCAAATCTACACGACCACTTTGTAAGCTCTCATTCACTTAAGTTTAATAACTTATTTTTCTTTTAAGAAAATGCTTTATATTTTGACTCGAAACATATATATAGGCGAATAGATAACACAAGCAAAATGCTCGGACATATTTACATTCTGCCATTTGTCACAACCGAATCGGCATGTATAGAAGGTTGTAGCCCTTCTTGTTTGTAACCGATTGGCATGGCAAAAACACACACTCCGTAATTTTCCGAACAAATGGCTATAAGAAACCAAGCTGATGCAGAAAAGCTATTTCATAATTGTCCATGCTTTGCCGATCCTTCTTTCAGGGTTAGTTTTGTTTTTACCTGGTGTGATAATGTTCTTGTTATCAAAGAGGGGGGGTTTGGTTGTGTGGAACAAAAGAAAAACAATTGAAATGAAGTGGGGTCGTAGCACGGACTTGAAAGAAAATGTAACAGGACAATTCGACATCTAAAAACTCGTAAGCCTTCGTAAATATAGTTGTATATCTTTTAGAAAACGCATTAGTGTATCTTACACAATACAATTTAAGATTCAAATGCAATGAACATGATGATGCACTTTAAACATCAGAGAAGCCTAAGGTACATTTTCAACAAGAAGCTCCATCACCTTCAGGCTAACTAGCTTATTATTACATCCATAACAAGGGGGAGACGGGCACAAGGGGGATAAAGAGACCCAAAATTTGCAGACATATATATTGGCTAAGAAACCGTTAGTGCATAAAGCCAAAAATTAGGAAGATAATGCTCCAAAACAGCCAAATGCTCTCTTCCCTGCCCGACCATTCTTACCGTTTCCACAAGTTGTCCCCTTGGTCTCTGTGATAATAAATAGCCACTCGCCTTCATACACTCTCTATATAGTGGCGAGTACACTATCGCTACCCTCAATGGGCCCAGGAGATCCCTCAAGCAAATCGGAGATTCACCCTACCTCAAAATACATGTGAAAATCAAGTAGTGCTCTTCTCCTTGCTTCGAAAAGGCCAATTCCGACCAGTGGGCCTGGAGAAAATCCAGGAGCTGAGGAGCAACGACATTGTCATTAGACCGAGAAATGTTGTCAGCCACAGCATATATAGCAGAAGGGTCCCCAAGAAATTTGACTGAAGGAGGAAAGACACCCCGTCGAGGGATCCACCAGATCATTCACCGGCGGCATTAAGAATTTCGATACTGAGAGCTGCAAGCACGTGATTTGGGACGTGAGGGAGGAGATAGGCGGCAATCTCGACTTGACTACAGGAAGTGGCGGCCGTTAGGGCTAGACAAAGTTCCATGTCTCGGCAGCCTCTCTTCACGAACCACTGAACAACCGGAAAGTTGCTCGCACTAAAGGGAAGGGCCCAAGAAAGTCATTGCATTCCCTTCGTGTCAACTGGACATTCTATGGTGCCAATTTTGCCGTAATGGGAAGCAAAGCCCAAAGCCAGATCAACATCAACATCCAAGCTGTTCCTTTGAGCAATCTGCAAGAAGGGATCCCCGAGTCGCTAAACAAACATAAGCAGTATTGTTAGAGAAATTCTGTGAAAATAATAGAAATTCAAAAACAGAGCTAGAAAAAAATTGAACAAAATCAAATTAAATTGAAAATAAAAATAAAAATAAGATCTCGATAACCTTACTTTTTCATAATAAAACAACAAATACACCATAACTCGATTGACATCCTCAAAAACAACAAAGTGACCAATCAAGAATTGACATAATGAACGAAAAATAGAAAAAAAAAAAAATGATAAAATGCTTTACCCCAAACAATTTGCCAAAGGTATTATCAAAAAGATTCTGCTTAAAACAAAAAATACTAATTTTGAAAATCATCTTAATGGCTTAAAACAAAAAATTACTAATTTTGAACAGTGTATATAACTGTATCAATTATAGACCGCACATCCAAGCGAGAACTGCTGAGGCCTTTTCGGTGCCAATTATTGAAAATAATTATAATTTATTTTTAAAAATTTATTATTTTTATTAATTTAATTTTTTTATAAATTAAGTATAATAATATTATCAACTTATTTTAAAAAATTAATCAATAATTTTTTTTTAACTCAAAAAAAAAATTAATTAATTAATAAACTATAATCTATTATAAAATTAGCTGCGAAACAAGCCCAAAGTAAATTGAGAAGACAACCGAGTAGCAAGTTTCGTAAATCAGAAATTATCAAGGCATAAAAATGCACTCTTAAGCAATAAAACTATGACTTGTTTTGTGAATAAAATAAAAGTAGTATGCAATAAAATTAGTCTTCATTTTTTGTGAATTTGGAGATGTGTATGTCCCATTCATGCACGACTCTAGTGTCCCAAGGGAATATTATGACTTTTGGGACTTGGGCCCATGGAGTGGAGTACGGCTAGTAGGAGAGTTTTTAACAAAAATGTTTTATAAAATAAAATTAGTGTTTAGTTTGGTAAAGATAAAAAAATATTTTTGAAAAATATAAATATATATTTTTGTCTAAAAAAGAATTAGTTCGGATATTTTTTTTATCGTCTTAAAAAAATAACTTAATTTACCACTTTTAGTTTATAATTATTTTTTTATTCTTACTTTATGTTACATTAAAATTTTTTTTTTCTTTTTCTATTATTATAAAATTCAATTGTAAGGATAATTTTGTCAAAAAAATATACTTTCTCCTAAAAAGTTAATTTTTTTAATTTAGGTATTTTATTTATTTTATTCATTATTTTTGATACGGAGGGAGCATATATTTAGTTAATTTTCACATTAAAAATTTAAGAATAATTTTTCATATATATTAAATTATATTAATTTTTGGTTCCAGTGCTTTTTAAAAGTATAAATTTTTAATTTCTACCAAAATCGTTTTGGTATTTAAATATTTATAATCTAAAAGTACATTTAGATGATAAGTAAATACCAAAAAATTTAAATTTTGATTTAATTTTTTTTTAGCTTAATGCAACACACTCTTATGCGGGTTCTTATACATTTTGATTGTTTATAATATAAGCAATTTTTAAAATTTAGCAACTCAATTATTTGTCATATCATCGCCACTAAATTAAATAATTATTCTATTAGGCAACATGAGATGGAAAAATATTTATTATTTTTATCACCTTCCATTCCAAAATCACTCGAGTCCAATTGTTCGGAGTCTTGTTTGTTGCAAGAAAGAAATACAAATATTAGTTTTAATAAATCCTGGTTAGATAATCCATTCGTTTTATAAAAATTAGTTTAATTTAATTTTTTTAATAAAATTAATTATTAATTTTAAAATTAATAATTAATCTGATATATTTAAATATTCAAACATACAAAAATTCGATCTTATATTACATTTATTGTAATTTCTTATTATTATAATTTCACCATCAATATATATATATATATGAAATAGTAATAATTTTAATTGAAATGGTTAATTTGAATAAAAAATTCAAACAAGACAAATGTTTTTGAGACAAAAGATTATGAAATTTGAATTGATATGAATGTTACATTATTATACTAATAAATATAATTTGAAAAAATATAAATTATTTAAAAATATAAATTGTGATAAATAATTATATTTAAATAATTATATATTAATTTAAATTTAAAAAATTATATTAACTTTTCAAAACTAACAATATTTTAATATTGTTTCTTTTTGTACAATAAAATTATCATATTTTGGAACATAGAATTCACCACCCCAGTCTAAAAAATTATGAATAAAATATAAAAAATATGTAAATTAAAAAAATTATTTTAAAAAAAAAATATATATTTTTTGATAAAATTATTTTTATAAATATATTTTATAATAATAGTCAAAAAAAAAAAAGAATTTTAATAAGGCATAAAATGAAGATCATTCTTTGCGAAAAGAGGGAGTATCTTGGAACGAGAAAAAATAATAATACTGGAAGACTAGAAGTGCTTTTTCGATTATAATATAATAATATCGACCAACCAAAGGGAAACCTAACTGGCCCTTTCCTAGTTCCTATCCAACACCACTGCTAAACCCACCGCTGCCACCGCCGGAGATCATCACCGGCAATGAGCCTGAAAGCCTTCCTCCAACTTGACCTCTGTGCGGTGATTTGGTTATCCTAAAGTGATAGATATATTATACATATAGAGAGAGAAGCGTCAAGTGACGAACAACAATGGTAGCTAAAAAAGGAGGAAATAGAGACGACGCAGTGGAGGATCTCGCACGAGTCCCGATACAGGCTATCTTATTGGCTGATAGTTTCGCCCAAGCATTCCGCCCTATCACTCTCGAACGCCCCAAAGTATTCCCCTCTATCCGTATGAATTGTGTTTATGAATGTGCATTTGTGACAATTTTGATGTTATTTACTACCTCGGTTCCAACATTAGATATACAAATTGATGTTTTAGTCAATTTTTGGATTCCTGAACTTCAAAATGGGTACGTATTTATTTGGTGCTACTACAAATTGCTATACTATTGTTTCAACTAGGGGTTGTAAAATAAGGCAACGCTTCGGTTTTGATCCGTGCTTGCTCACTCAATATATTAACTAGCAGAATATGAGAACCTTTTAAAGTTCGGTAGCTTTTTCAGTTATGTTCTATTGATATTGGGACTCGGAGTAACTCGCTTGAAATTTTTCAAACCACTTGGCCTCTATTCATCTTGCCGGTCGACTCGGTAGTTAAGCAAACCTAAAATATACTTTATTTTGGGCTCAAAGAATTTTACAAAGCAAATCTGAGCAACCTTGTACTTCGCTCCACTGGCTCATTTACACCACTAGTTTCAACAGTTCTATGCATTCATTTGGTTTGGAGTTTTAGGATTTCCCAAATGCATCTCTAACTTTGCAATGGAGGGAGAAGCTTTTTTTAATTCTGGAAGAAATAACGATTGCGAGTTTTCCACCAAAATGATGTCAAACAACTACTAATTGATAGTGTATATACTATCATTGGATAAGTATTACTAAAAAATGTTTGTCATATGTGAAAAGTTTTAATGGGAGTGATTGAGTTCCATTATATAGAATAGAGGAAATACACAATTAATTTGACCTAATAATTATGGTGAAATTTAGGTCCGTGCAGCTAGGTGCTTATGAAGAATGTGAGCTTGATTCTATTTCTCTTACTAGTTAATTTTTTTGTGAAACTAGGAAAGAGGAGGGAAAACAAAGATAATAAAACGTCGAAAAGATCAATCAATCAATTATATACTCAGGACGCTTCTATATCTGAAATGTTTGCAAAATGTTGGAAGCGAACTTGTTATCATTTCTGTACTTGAAAGTGTTACATGGTTTTCATGAATATACTGCTTTAGGAGTAAATTCAACCAGTCTCTATAATTGGAAGCATTTTAAAATTGATATTGATTTGCTCAATGCATTGAAGAACTCAGGATATATCTTAATTTTTTTGGCTATGGTTTTTTAAGAGGTCAACAAAATACTTGGATAGGGGTCATAATAGTTTGATTACTATTTAAATAAGTTGGGAACAAAGTTCAATAGTCGTGAACCAAACCCCAACCCAAAAACCCCCCAAAACCCAAAAAAAAAAAAAGAAAAGAAAAAAGTAAGCTGACGTATTTCTGTGTTGTTACATTTCGTACCCACATTTCTCAAAAATTTTACATTTGATACTTGTACTTCTAGGGGTCAAATGTTACACTTAATGCTTTATGTATGCACGGTTATTGCTTTTTGCAACTTGTCGTCCCTTTTGAACCTGTAACTGTTGTTAAAGTTGACTGAAAATAGTCTTTGTGTGATACATCAAATTTCTATTATATAGTATATAAATTCCGTCAGTGTGTATTTGTGTGACACACCAGTATTATTTTATAGCTTTGGGCTTGCCACATGACATGAATTAAAGGTTGGTAATTGTGAAACATGTCCATGTTTACCAGCTGGTGATAAACATTTTTGTCATTCTAGTGATGCCTTTTATTGCTTATAATCAAATGTTTTGCTATTGAAGGTGCTGTTACCATTGGTCAACGTTCCTATGATAGATTATACTTTAGCATGGCTTGAATCTGCTGGAGTCGAAGAAGTTTTTGTCTTTTGCTGTGCTCACGCAAAGCAAGTTATTGAGTATTTGGATACCTCTAAATGGTCGCGCCAGCCAAATTTTACAGTCTCAACAATAGAATCTCACGACTCTGCTAGTGCCGGTGATGCTTTGCGTGTGATATATGGACGGAATGTGGTAAGGTTTTTATTTTTATTTTTTTTAATATATAATTATTAATTTTACCATCTATTCTAACAATATAATTTTCTTCTGTTGCCTTTGAAGCTACATGATGGAGATTTCATCCTTATTAGTGGAGATACAGTCAGCAACATGTCGCTTACTGAGGCACTTCAAGAACATAAGGAGAGAAAGAGAAAAGACAGCAAAGCCGTAATGACGATGGTTATAAAAAAGTCAAAGCCTTCTCCAATCACCCACCAGTCGAGGCTCGGAACGGATGAGCTGATTATGGCGATCGATCCCGATACGAACCAACTCCTATATTATGAGGATAATGCGGACAATCACAAAGGGACTGTAACTCTTGATAAATCATTGATTTCTGCAAATCCTTCGGTTTCTCTCTACAATGATACGCAGGTCTCTCAGATCTTTCCCGTTTGAGTTGTTTCCTGTTCATTGCTTACAATTTTGTTAGCAAAATCAGTTTTACTGGTGCTTATAGTTTTTAATATTGTAATTACATAACGTTATTTTTCTGCAGGATTGCTATATTGACATCTGCAGTTATGAAGTTCTTACTCTTTTCGAGGATAATTTTGATTATCAGCATCTACGACGTCATTTTGTGAAGGGATTACTTTTAGATGACGTATGTATTTTTCACTATGCATATACTATATACCTTTTTTTTTTTTTTGTCAACTACATTACTTACTTTGAGAAAATCCCATTTTGTGAAGGACTTTTATTTTGTATTCTGTGAGGGTGGACGTCTTGTCAACCAATTCTTGTTCTTCTTCTATGATAAATCTTTTCCTGTTAAGGGCAAAAAACCTCCCATTTTGACAAAATCGTTGTCCAATTAGCTGGGCCGTGTAAATATAGGTAGACTTCAGTGATTGTATAAGATTAATTGTCTGTATATGCATCTGTTCATGTAATCATGTGCAGGGACCAAGCTAGGATTTTTGGGAAGAGGGGACAGTGCAAAACTTTTGTACTCCCTCCGTCCCAGAAAGAGTGAGGTTGGGTACACTTTTTTGGGCCCAAAATGTTCAATGTAGGCAGATATATCAATACAAGTATGTGATGTATGTTTAAAGAATAATAATTTTACGGGGATAATCACTTGTGGCTCAAAATCTTTTTCTATCAAAAGTTATTTTTCTTAATTTGCAGACTTTAGGTGTTTTAGTTATTTTTTTTGGGACGGAGTGAGTATAAAAAAGTTATTGGATAAATAATTAATGTCATTAATTTTAAATAAGCTAATCAAATTATATAGGTAAATATTATTTTTTTGGAAAGAAAGATGAATAATTATTAATAAAGAAA
>JAUMHB010085525.1:0-11657 GCA_032359685.1 Pittosporum tobira
AGGTCTCTCATGTAATTGTTATTATACAGATTCATTATTAATAAAATTACTTTCATTATTCCCTCCATAATTATCAACTTGTAAAATAGTTACGTTAATAATACTCATGGTCGGTACAGAATATCTCACCCATAAGAACTCAAACTCAACAAAGCTTCAACCGAATAAATTGGAGTTAGTTACAGAAACCAGCATTTTACAAAATAGGTCTATCTTTTCTTTCATTTCTCCCGCTCTTTGTTTTGTTTTCTGTCTTTGTTTTAGCCATCATATGAATATATCTAGGTTTCTATATATGAGTGTGATTTATTTGATTTGAATTTTATTATCAATTTAATTTATTTTTTTTATAAAAACATTATTTTCATTTCTCATTATGCTTCCTTTTATTTAGGTATAGTTTTATTTCTTCCATGTTTCTTGTTACCTCCACCGTACTTGTGCTTTTAGGTATGGGATGCATCTTTCTCTACACCAATAAAAGGCAATCTTGAGTTGAGTTCAGAACAAGGTTTCGTGCCTTTTTCCTATATCTGCCCGTATCTCTGAATCAGGAAGAAGTATGATGTTGATGCGTACGCGATCATTCTCTAGCTCAACAATCTCCCGCAAACTTGTAACACGGGGTGTTTTTCTCCGTTCCCTTTTTCAAAATTTAAGTTAGTGATGAGATATCAACAATAGTTCTAGAGAGAGAAAGTAATATTGTCTGAGGTTCTGAGCCTCCTCCCCCTTACCGTAGTAGTGAGAGAGTATTTATAGACTTTTAGCTTGGGCACTTGTCTTGGTGGGCTCATTGGACCGACTGGATGCTTGTTTGGCCAACTGGATGCTTGTTGGGCCCAATGTTTATGTATTAGGCCGCAAAGCTCCCGTGTGGTCGGGCCAAAGCCCATAAGGGAGACAGAGGGCACAATCAGGCCTATGTTCACAATGCATGCCGGCTACCCGAGAGAGTGTGATTTGTACAGACGACTCGGGAGGCCGGATCCATGGTTATGACTGGTCGTCCGGCCGGATTATCTGAAAAGAATGTGATGGTGTTGATGATATCATCATTTTTGAATGGTCAGTCTTGTCGTTTAGTTCATGTCTACTAGTGTTATGGGGCCCTGACTAGGATTGGAATAGTTAACCCTAACCCTAATCTGGGCCGATTTCCACCATATGCCATCCACATACACAAGAAAAATAGTGAAAGGCCTTGGGTAATATAAGGGAATAATGAACGATATATTTACACTATTGAAACTAAATCAGCATTCCCTGAAATGTTCAGTCGTTCGTTGTAGTCTGCATTGGTACACGCACTGGTTTTTGTTGTATGTGCCTAAGCAATTAGACACAATTTTGTGCTATTTCTACCACCTAAGAAACGTACTCTTTTTGATTTCCACAAATCAAATAGCAATGAAGAATATTGTGGAGCAAATGACAAGGTAAATATTTAGTAAAAAAAAAGAATCAATCTCAAATACCTCTCTATATAGTCAAGAGCCCTGTGTTTGAAATGAGCACCACCACCTGGAAACTACCAGAGTTGATCTTTCTTGTGCACCCAATTGTTGGTATCTTTCTCGTACACTATGGAGTACCAGTCACTTTGTCCACATCCACAAATGAGGTGCGGTCAATATCCTGAAGAGTAAGTGTGACCCCCCGGTTTCCACTATTCGCATTTTTTAGAAAATCAATCGTCAAAATACAGTCTTTATTCTTATTGGTCAATATATTAATATTTTTCTCTACTTGTTTATGGTTAAGATCTCATATACATCGTTTATTATATAACAACATAATCGTAAATATAAACATGGTTCTCTATTTTAAATATATCCATACACCTTCACCATCCTCCGGTTAGGGCAAAATTCTCAACTCACTCGCTTTATGTTTTTATTGTCCAAAATCCCTCGAATACTCCCGTATTGGTCTAATCAAACACCAAAAAATTAAACTAGAACAAGTGTGAGGGAATAATGTCCAGCAAATACACATGCTCTTAAGGCTAGAAAGAAGATATTTTTCAAATAAAATCGTTTTCAGAAATACATAACCTCAATAACTCAAATCATGGAAATCATAAAATATTCCAAATCATTCCAAATCAGAATATCTCCAAATAAAAATAGAATCATGTCTTACAAGACTCACAACGTCAAACTTAAATTCATGAAAAATATATACCATGTTATGTAGGTCTCTACTCATCCCAGTTTCATTTCTCATAACATCATCCCTAGAGGCTTTGGCATGGGGGAAAACTTTACTCGTAACTTTACTTCCTTACCCCAGGATGAGTAGCTAATGCGTAATGCAACCAAAAATTATTAATCATAACTTCCGAAACACAACTTCCAAAATATGCATAAACAAAATATGTCTAAAACAATTGTTTAAAACCACAAAATGCTCATATGCACATGGATTATGATTATGCATCCATGAAAATCAAAACCATGTACAATGAACACAAAAAATTACACGTGAAAAGGGGTGAATAGAGTTCTTGCTTGACTTGTTGCTTTACTTATTTTCCCGAAACACCTTTACTGGCTATTGCACTTCTTCTAGCCTTTAGACAATCATCTTGAACGATGCTCTAGCAATTCTTACATGCGACATTACGTTCGATCTTATATTCCCTTTCGTCACACACGTTCTTAGAGAATTTCAGGAAGATTGTTTCTATAACATTTCTTAGATACCATAGGATGTGGTTTGAAAATAAAATCAAATAAAATTTGACTTATTTATCCTCGTGTTTATTCCGGAATTTCGTTAACCCACATATTTTTATGATATAGTATTTATTATGAAACTAGCCAACATTGTTCTTTCAAGTATTTTATATTTGATCATTTATTAATTTTGTGGAAAATACAAATACTTTGTTTATTTTTGAAACCACATATTAATTAGTTAAAATATCTTATTCATTTTTCAAAGAACAATGAAAAATTTAAAATTTCTTGTTTTGAAATAATACAATTCAGTGAATTTTATTACACTTAATAAAACCAGCATTTGGAAAATATATTGAACTATTTACAAAAGTTGCATAGTTTGTTAAAATTGTTTTCTTTATATATATTAAGGGAGAGGTATGAGGAACAAATATTTTTAGTGCTACAATTTATTGAAACTCTATCATAATAGCTGTCATCATATTCAATGTTTTTAGTAATTTTACTCTTATTAATTTCTTATTTTTAAAATTTTAAAATTATTTATTTTAATATTTAAAAAATATTACGCACGCAACCCTTTAAACTAGTATTCATTATGTCCAGTGTGCAGTTTACCAATATTAGTATTTGTTAAATTTACTTATGCAGAGATATATAATTACAAGCGTATGCTTAAGTGACTAATGGAATCATTAAACAATAATTAAACTAATTAACCACATGGGATCATCTGGTAATCAGACCCTCCCCCTGCACACTTCCGATGGCGGCGGCATCATAGCCGACCAAAGCACACATACGTGTCCGACAATAAATGAAGGATAAAACCAATTTTGTGAGAAAAAGATTAATACGGACCATGAATGCTACTTCCCCTCGGCTTGAAATGCAAGAAACTATCATCCCACCTTCATCTTCCTCGGCCACGGCTTGATAACCATGGTCGGCGTTAATCTCCTCCGGTCAAGCGTCGGTTTTGTTCCAAAAAGGGTGTTAAAAATTCAATAAAAATCATCAAAATAATCCTTACAACAGAAGAAACAAGATGGAACCAAGGATGGATCAAAACAACCTCGGATTAGGGCCCAAAAATTAAGATTTGTAAATGAATAGTGTCGGGTTCATACCCCGACTGTAGTTGGGGTCATTCGGCTTGATTCTGAACCAAAATTGATAATTTATGGGTCAAAACGATTCTAAGAATCCCAGAGAAGTTATTTACACTATCAATTTTATCAAAAAATTAACAAAAATTGGATTTTGGGATTACTGACAGTTTTTGGTTTGACCATTCAGGTTGAGGGTTTGAGTCGTAAATTGATAATCCAAACGGCCGTATTTATAGGGGATCTATAGCTCAATCCGTTCGTTATCACCTCAGCTATGATTAGAGGGGTACAATTTGAATAAATTTGGTTCCATTTTTGTTCAATTTGATCAAGAAAGTTTGGGTTTTAATAGATATGGATAAGGGTAATCATTATGGTGGACTAAATTTTTGGGCTGACCCGGTTTCTGGCGTCTCCTCATTGAAGATGCCACGTGTTGGTTGGTTTAAAATTTATTAATTTAATATTATTTTAATATTAAATAAAATTTAACAATATTATACAAATATCCTTACGTTTTGGTATGCTCCAGATACAATTGCGCCATCTATTTTGTTATTTAAAGGTCCGATTTTTAATTTCTCTAAATTTATCAAGGTTGATCTGATAATGAATTATCTAAAAATATTATAAAAATTATAAAACGTCTTAAAAAGGAAAGTATTGTAACAATAATGACACAGATGAAATATGACTATAGAATTTAGTTATTGATCAGGAAGTTTGTGATAGTTACTACTATCCTTGTTACTCAAAATCAGTTCTATAAAAGATTTCTCATATGTCGTTTCTCAAAGTTAAATCAAAAGCACACCAGTCTTCCTATCATTCAGGAAGGAAATCGTAGGACTAACTGAAGAATCAGATGAAGGTTTCAAGACCTGAACTATAAACATTCATAAACTAGAAAATCATGAAAAGGCTGAACTCCATTATTCAAGATCACTAATTAAATGGCAGGGTTTCAGTAATCAAGATCACAAATAAGACTTGAAAGGTTTACAACGTCGTAGCAATGCACATATATTTAAATATAAAAATTATTTATATACATCTTACAGTAAGAACATTATGAACAAATTAATAACATGGGATGTTCGAGTCAGGGGCGGATCTAGGTAAAAAAATAGGGGACAGAAACCTCCCAAAAATCTAATTTTCATGTGAAAAAATTGTTGATATGATTCCCACAAAATTAGAAGTTTCTCAATTTTTAAAAAATTTATTTATGGATCACCCAATTTACAAAGTTTGACTCTGCATTTGTTTAACCAATAATCATTCTTTCAACACTTTAGATAGAAAAATATCAATATTGCGGGAATCTTTGATTCTGCTCCTACAAGTAGATCATCCATGATTACATAACAAGTTAAAATTGTTAAGGTATTATGTGCGTTTCGACCCATAATCAGTCGTATAGTATAGAACTGAATGTTTACCTTAGAAGTTAGAACTACATGCAAATCTTTTGGTTCAAGGTGGTGTTCAATAAATATATTAAAGTCTTTCTCGGACTTCCCGAGCCCCTAACAAATTGGTATAAGAGTTGTGGTTTCAATTGTCATACTTTACGGTTAAAGAGATATAATTTGATAATGTTGTGACTCACATTAAGAAACTTATTTGTTAAGGTACCATGTGAGTTTTTGTTACACATAAGTTGTCTAAGGTGGGTGAGATGATCACGAAGTTTACTTTGCTACCGAGCCCGAGTGTAAGGATCGAGCGAGACTTGCGAGGTAAGAGTGGAGCTTGAGTTTGAAAAAGGGTAGGCTTCCTATCATGGGAAGACATCTTGGGCCCCATGGGAGTGGAAGTTGTTTTAGTTTTGAATTAGAAGTCCGTGTAAATTATGAAATTGTGAAAAGAACAAGGGATAGAATAAAGAGTATTCAAGCAATTTCATCGTTAGCATCATTGTTGTGCCACCACGACGGCCATAAATCATCTAAAAAAGTAAACAAATTTGGAAGGAGATGAGAGATTAGTTTCTATGGTAATTTGGTGAAGTAGAGAAATGGAATGTAAATTAGAAGTTTGGAAACATATGTTGTGTGTATATAAGAAGTCAAGGCAAGAGCACTGTCCAACACTTCATGATGATATTATAATGGAAGATCAACCTCGAGAACATTGCCAATCTTGTGTAATACTTTCAACGCATGACTGATGATTTATTTAGTTATTTTCTTTCTTGAGACAAAAGGGAAGGTGAAGGGGTGGTGGTTATGGTGAATGGGCACAACTTACGCAATCGATAGAACTAAACATTCGACTAATAAGCACCAGAAACAAGTCAACTCTTACTACTTCCATTTGAATTAAATATATGCCAAAAACGAATTCCTAATTTAATTTATTTATTTATAAATTTCAGAAATCATGCAAATTTTCGTGCAAGTCAATCTTTTCCACTTGAAAGTTAAAAATTCAATATAACCGGTGTACTACGTCATTAAACTAACATGTAACATCTAGCTCGCACCGGTTTAAAGAGATAAAGTATATGAAATTTTATTTGACGAAACATGAGAGATGAGAGAATCGAGTAATAGTGAAAATTAGAGTTTATTAGGATTTTCAATGTATGTTTCGGTTTAAAATTGGAGTTCATCTAAAATATTATGCAGATTGTTGTTGGAATTTACAAAGTTTGAAAAGGCATAGAAAGACAAAGTAAGGCAGTAAGTTTTAAGAATTCGCAACTCCGGCGGTGCGGGGAGCCCGAGCCACGGTTTAGTTTTGGTTCGCAACACTAGCACTGGTTGGATGCAGAAAGGTGCTTTAAAACTAAAAGGCATGTACATAAAATATGCTTATTATTTTTTTTTTCTGCAGCAGAATAAATGAAGAGGTGCATCTCTTCATGGCCAAAGGAAACAACTCCTTTAATTTTCTGAAATCATGCATCCAGTTATTGAAACAAAGCAACTCTTCACTTACTATAAATAGCACTGCCTGCATACTTTTCACTTCACTTCAATTTTAAAAAGTACTATGTGCGTTTCGACCCATCATCAGTCGTATAGTATAGAACTGGATGCTTACCTTAGAAGTTAGAACTACATGCAAAGTTTTTGATTTAAGGTGATGCTCAATAAATATATTAAAGTCTTTCTCGGACTCCCGGAGCCTCTAACAAATTGATAAAAGAGTTGTGGTTTCAATCTTCATACTTTACAATTAAAGGGATATAATTTGACAATGTTGTGGCTCACATTAAAAAATTTATTTGTTAAGATACAATGTGAGTTTTTGTTACATATAAATTTCTAAGGTGGGTGGGGATGATCACGACGTAAGAGTGGAGCTTGAGTTTGACAAAGGGTAGGCTTCCTACCACGGGAAGACATCTTGGGCCCCATGGGAGAGTGGAAGTTGTTTTAGTTTTGAATTGAAAGTCCGCCATCCCCATCCATTTCTAGACGTTGCTTGCAGAATATTTAATTTATCAAGTTCCACGGTCACTCCCTTCATCAGCCCGTTGAACCCTTGAATACACATGGGCGTTGGTTCCCTAGAAATACCTCAAAAAGGCAATTTAAAATTTTTTATGTTCTTGCATGATTTTTTTATATTTTATTATGTTACAATATAAATTCTCTCATATAATTGTACAACATACTCTGTTCGTATGTAAACTAGAAAAAAAATATGAAAATCATACATTTTCTGAGTCTATATTCTATATTATATTAACTTATTTTATTTAATTATTTCCCTAAATTCAAGTGTTTTCACCAATCTAACAAACTAACCTACTGATAGAAGCAAGATCAGATAGCCTAGAATTCAAGGTTTTCTGTTCCATTATCTACTTGATCTTTCACTAAAATCTAATGATTATGTATATTTATTTATTTTATTTAATATTCAATAATTTTTTTAAACAATATATACATGACATTGAATTAAAATAAAATAAAGAATGAAACAGAAAATAAAACAAAAATCGGAATTCGAATGCCTAGGAGTTGGTATTGCGATCAAAGGCATTTTCTTCTTTAACACAAGCCCAAACTTTTGTCCTCATGTCAATCTTCCCCTCACGAGGCAGTTCCCAGTCAAAGGAGTGCAAAAATGCTCTTTTCATGACCCCTCACTTTCGAAGATATTTGTATATCTATCTAACGCCCATTCATTTCAAAATTAAATAATTATCAATAAATGATAATTTTAAAAAATAGATGTTCTATTATAAATATTACATTAAAAAAGTAAGTGTTTTAAAACCAATTTTGTAAAACTCTAGCCATATTTATAGTAAAATACTTAATAGATTAGAAATATCATGATATTTTATTTTATTAAAATATGAATATATATTTTATTTTGAAACTTACTGAAAATGTATAATCATCTCTAATTTTAAAACCAAGAATAGAATAATATTTTACTTATCGAGTCCAAATCTACGGTCTTAAATTTAATCCAACGTCCGTATTATATTTAATTTATTAACGGTAAAAATTAACTATGAAAAGGGATAAGACAATATCTGTACTAGTAGATTTGGACGACTGCTTATCACACAGTCATTCCAACGTACGCTAATCTCGCATGCACGAAGTGAAGTCCGCTTTGTGTTCTAGTATATTATATCCTCGAGCAAATTCATCTGAGCACTCCCTTCTTTAGTTGACTTTCATTTTTAAAAATAAATAAATAAATAAATAAACCGCAGGACAGTATGCAGTCTATGATTTTAACGTTTTTCTAATTCACCAACTTGATAATTATTAAAACGACGGCATGTAATTTAAGCAATTATTAACCTCCTAAACCTGCTGCCAATAGGGGCTTGTGGCCATGTACAATTTTGACTTCACTCAATTTATTTATTTATTTATTTATTTATAATCTTACTCGTAGAGCGTTGGATTTGATAGCCTTGGTGTTGGAACAGCAACAAGCGGTATTTTCTTCTTCAACACAATCCCAAACTTCTCCGACATATCCAACTTCTCTCCTTCCGGAAGCTTCCAGTCGAAAGAATGAATTAGCGAAGCAAGCGAAAACAAAAAATTCCTCTCGGCCATGGCGGTCCCAACACAAATTCTCCGGCCGGACCCAAACGGAAAATAATTAAAGTCATTTCCGCTATAATCCCATTTCCCTTCCAAAAATCTCTCCGGACGAAATTCCAGTGGTTTCTCCCAAACGGAAGGGTCTCGATGAATTGACCAAACGTTAATGAAAACACGAGCACCTTTTGGAATTGTATAGCCACCCACAATGCATGTATCGCTAGGAGAGTGAGGTACCAAGAGTGGTACGGCAGGGTGCAAGCGTAGAGTCTCCTTCATTATAGCATATAAGAAGGGTAGTTTGGGAATGTGTGACTCTTCCACTATCATATTTTTTCCAACAACCTCCTCTAACTCGTCCTGGGCTTTTCTCATCACGTTCGGACTATCCATCATATGAGCCAATGCAAACTCACTTGTGTTGGCGGTTGAGTAGGTCCCACCGAACACCATATCCTGTTCATCATATTAGATTTATGATTTAGAATTAAAGATTTGAATAATGAAGAGGTAATAACTGCAGAGATGAAAAGCACATACCATGAGTAACGCTTTGAGGTGGGTCATGGTGAAAGGCACTTTCTCATCTTGTTGATCTTTAAGCTGCAACAAAAATTGAAGAAAATCCTTACTCTCTTGACCATCCATTTTCATCCGTTGACTTTCACTGATCATTTTTTCAAATATGTTGTCAAACCTATGTGCCAAACCCTTCATCCGTCTCGCGACTCCTTGAAAGTCAAACCAAGCCAAACCAGGATAAAAATCTGATATGTTGGGTATTCCCTGTAGCTCTGAAATCTCATTGACCATTTTCCGGAATTCTGTTGCAAGCCCGGTCCTCTCATACCCCTTTACCGTACCACCCCACGACATGTTGGTAATTACATTTAGGAAAGTCAAGAACATTTGCTCTCCGACATTGACTGGCGACCCAACCTTGTTGTATAAATACCCGATTGTCTGGCGAATTTCCTGTCGTCTAAGGGCATATACAGAGTCTAAGGTGGTTGTATTTAGCATCTCACGTACACACACTTTCCTCAACATGCTCCACTCGGGCCCGTACGAGTTCCACACAATGTCTGAGCCACCATATGTCATCTCTTTACCAGCCACCGGGACATCACGATTAGCAAATGTGGCGTCTTGATCTTTGAGCACCTCCCGAGCCACGGCAGGAGACGTGACCACTATCCCAACCTTCCTACCAAGCAAGAAGGTTAGGATCGGACCATAGGTCCTAGCCAGGCCCGCAAAATAAGTATGAAGTTCTAAGTCAAGAGAAAGGAGGTTTCCAACTAGTGGCAAGCTTCTTGGACCTGGTGGCAATGGTGGGCTCCCTCTTTTGGACGAATTGAAGAACACCCAAGAAAACCATGACATAGAAAGCATGATGGAAGTGGCAATGACAAGTACAAGTGCCAGCTCATCGTTGGCATTGCTGCTGTGCCTCCACAATGACCAAGCATTAAACAGTTTCTGAAGCATTTGGCTATGGAGTTCTTGGATAAAAACAGGAATTCAGAGAGCTGAATAACTCGTGCAAGGAAGCTGGTGATGGAAGATGATCCATACCAGAAAGTAATATATAGGCAAAGATAATTCGTCGCGAATAGATACTTTAGAGGAATAAATTTTTGTTCCAAATACAAATACTCACGTGTCAAAAATGACACATCAATGACCAATTAAAATATTTTATTTTAAGGTGGCAAAATAAAATATCACGTGGGACCAAAAATTTTATTAAATAATTTTTTGATTGGTTAATAAATAATTTTCTTTATTAAAATGAAGATAATTATAATTTAATAATTGTCTCCTTAAAATAGAGAGTATTATAAATTGACAATCGTCTGTACTAAACATAGTAAAGAGAATTAAAAATAGAAAATTATCCTTATTTGAATAGAATAAGTATAAATTTAAATTCAGAATTATCTTTATTGAAATATTGTTGAGGTAATTATAAGTTGATTATTGTCATTATTACATGAACAAAATAATGATGATTATCTACAAAAGAATATGCTATGGAATATTTCATCTTGATAATTATCATTATTAAATAAATAAATATTGATAATCATTAACAAAATAATATGTCAGAGAATATTACATCTTTAGAGGCCTATAAATATGTGATAAATTTAGAGGAATTAAAAATCGTAGCTTCAAATACAAAACAAATAGCACGATTGAATCTAGAGCATGCCAAAACAATGGATAGAGTATAATATTGTTAAATTTTATTTAATATTAAAATACTATTAAAATAATATAAAATAAATAAATTTTGAACCGACCAGCAGTGGACACATGGCATCTTCTATAAGGGGGACAATTGTCAATACCAAACACCGGGTCAGCCCACTGTATTCACCCACGATTTTGACCCTAATGATTACCCTTATCCATTTCTAACCAAACCTTTCTCATCCAAATTAAACGAAATTGAAACCAAATTTGTAAGAACCCAATATTTTTAACATGTTATAAAATTTATTTATTTTTAGCAATATGGTATTTTGGAGATAAAATAAATTGTAGGGTGCTAAATGCAAATATTGTTTTCCGACAAAAAAAATGTCAACGTTAAATTTAGGCAATATTTATTCCCGTACGGAGCGCCGCAAATTATTTGTGGACCCCACAGCCGAAAACATGTGGACCCCACTAATATTCGTCGAACGACTTTTGAGATGTCCTAAAACTCAAATGGTCAATAATTGTTGGTCTGTCACTTTCTACTATATTAATCCGACAAAGATTGCAACAGTAATATAAATAATTGTGTATAGATATATATATACTTTTAGAGTATG
>JAUMHB010085536.1:0-11656 GCA_032359685.1 Pittosporum tobira
AATTAAGTGTAAAAAAGATTTATGTGGTAATTAAAAATGGGCAGCCAAGCTGAACTGGGTCAAAAAGGTTTTTTTTTTAGCTCAAAATGTAGGTCAAAAGTTTACGCATTTAGTGGACGAGTTAAACAGGCCGTGGATTTAGGCCAACTTTTGATATTTTATGAAAATGTTGTAAATGAACAAAAAATGATTTAACTCTACTCCATTATATGTTTAAAACAGTTTCATTAAAATCAACTTATATTTTTTCACTGTTAGATGACCATTTGTATTTTTCATTAAAATTCTAAAGATTGAAAACTCCTAACAAAATTCAAGTGAAATACTTTGAACAATTCAAATTTTAACATATTTGAACATTATAAAAAATAATTGAAAAAAAAAATTGAACACATTCAAGTTTGAACAATAATGAAAGTTGTAGCATAATTAGAATAATGATTACCTAAAAAAATCATCCAACTCTTTTTAAGTTATTAAAAAAAACCATTGATCTCTTAAAATTACATTAAAAACCTTTAAATTCTTAAAAATATTTCAAAAATTAAACCTGACACCTAACCACGATTAAGGTCATTATCGTTCTAATTTTACAAGAGTATTGTACAAAATTCCTTGAAAATTATATTAGAGGAAAGCCAAATCCCGACATAACACATTCGAGTTTGCACAATAATGAAAGTTGTAGCATAATTCTTCGTTCCTAATAAAGTTGATTGATTCTTCAGTTGACTAATGCAAGAAATCAATGTATGATATAAATAGACAAACGATGAGTAGTTTTAGTTTATTTATCGAGCCAACTTAATATTATTAATTTTAGATTTTTAATTCGGTTAAATTACCATCAAAATCGGTTGACTACTAATAATATATATATATTAGTCTCTTCATATTATTTTTAAATATATTATTAAATAATTCACAAGCTAAATATAATGTTATATTTAAGTGCATTAATCTCAACAATTTTTTAAAGAACTTCATTTTCAAAAAAAAATTAAAAAAATCTTTTCTCATTTGTTTTACCTAAGGAATAGATAGAATTAATGAGTTATACTCACTTAATTGATTAATGGATTTTGACTCATTTAATATTTTTAAACTTTCTAATAATCTCCCATATATCACATAAAAAATATTAGTTAATTCGTACATTATTGATGCTTAAGAAAAAAAATTAATATTTTAAAAATAAAAATAAAAACTATTCGAAAAACTTACTCTTGAATACTTTAAAGATCATATCAAATGATTTCCTTTTTTAAAAATAAATTAAACCCATATATTGAAAAATCCTATTAATATATTATGTCAAATTTTAAAATCTAATTAATAATATTAACAACTTATTTAAATATACAAAAAATATTATTTTTTTAATATATTATAAATATATATATCTAATCCTAATAACGCCAAAGACGTTCGGTCTAGTTTAACCAAACTAGATAAATTAGTGTATTGTACTCCCTCTGTCCAAAAAAAAAAACTTAACTCTTCATTTTGTCTCATAAAATAATAAATTAAATTTTATTCTTATTTTAACGGAAGAAGTATAATATATTACATAGAATGTTTCTTTTTTACGGTGTAAAATTTTATCGTCTATTTTGTTTTCTTGTTTGCTTTCTTCATGGATCTTTTCCTCAACGAAAGTAAATCAACTTCCACATGCATCTGTAAGGGTATAACATCAACGAACTAGTCTAATAGCTTAGGTTGGGAAGTATGATTCATCATACCAAGTATGAAATCACAAGGACAATCTCTATAAATTCCACACAGATTTGAAATTCTGACCTCCAAAATTGGCTTAGCGTATAATCTTCAACATCCCGAAACGGAAAAGGTTCACTATTAGGAAAAGAATAACATCACAACTTTGAAGTCACTATTCCAAGTTACAACAGCGAAGAAACCAAAAGAAAAGAGGCATCATTGAACACACAACCCAATCATGACTAAAAACGTAGATTAGCAAACCACCCGACTCTTGTGTGAATTCAGGCTCGGAAAGCCTATCTATCGCCTACGCATCCCTCTTCCACGACCACGCCCTCTACCCCCCATTGCACTCGCAGCAGCTTCTCCCTGTGCGCTCTCCGACTGCATTATCATTATCAATGTTATCATGAGCCATTGAAAATTTTCTAGTTCACATAATAAAATGTGCAGTGCTGGGTACAAACAAGAAGCCAAAAGAATGAGACTGCCAAAAAAACTGCATTTGTTAATCAATTTGGGAAGTCCAGGGTACATTTTGACTTCTTGTGCCAAGCAACACAAATTGTAATTAGTACTCCCTCCATTCAAGAGAATGAGTACAATTCACAAATATTAATGATATATTTCATTCAGCCCATATGCACCATCATACACTTATAAGGATATCGTGACATTTTATACTATCAACAATCAAAATGGTATTCTTTGGTGGAACAAAAGAATTTGACAAATTTACCCATTTTGCAAAACGGGCAAGAGAGCAGCACTCTTTAGTTAGTTTTGGAATGAAGGTCGTATTACACTTTGACTCATATACAGAATGTGAACGAGAATATGCTTGAATATGTTGGAATGATGTACATATTACATGAACATATGGCAATGTAATTTGTAGATTATATTGGGGATAAAATAAGGAAAACAGCACATGATATTACCTTTGGGTTCTTTACGGTCTCATCCACGCTCAAGATAAGGCAAGCTGCCTCAGTGGCTGCATTTATAGCGTTAATCTGTAATAAAAGGATGCAAAATCAGCATACTTGCTAAGAGTGAAAAGTATCATAAAAAAAAAACATAGGAGTATTTTTTTTTGAAAAGATACCTTAACAACCGCTGGCTCCCACACAAAGTTCGCGTATGAATCAGCAATTCCGCCAGTGTTGATATCTACCCCATAAAGTGCACCCTCACCTGCACAAATTATTACTGCATAAGTAAATGAAAATATGATGGAATAACAGTCACTCACATGATTAGCCAAAATTACAAGCAAATTTAACATCTAATCTCGAAACAGGCTCCATATCACAGAGTGTATGGAGGCAGCTTGTCATCAATCAATTTGCACAATCCATGTAGAAAAAGCCTACAAAGGAATTAAAAAATAGCACCAAGGCTGCCAAGATTCCATGCCAACACATACAAAATGACCAAAACTGGTATACCAAACCCTAGAGGAGAGACTTCCCAAAATACTAGGTACATCGAACCTCCCCAAGCAAAATCAAAGATAAATTCCAGAAAAGAAACAATATACTTTGCAAATGCTAGCCAGAATTGTCGAGAATCTTTCCCTTTGAAAAAGAATGTAAGGAAGAAAAGGGCTAACCTGAAGGAAGGGCATGCTTCTGTCTTAGTTTGTTCAGCACATCAGTTGCATCAAATCCAGCATTGTCACACAGTTGCCGGGGGATAACCTGTAACATAATTCGAAGTAATGAAAGTGATCCACTGCAGGCCAAGCAAAAACTCTCAGAATTTAGTGGGTTATTCACAAACCATCCTTTAAAATATAAAATCTTCAGAAATTTAAGAATACTAGCAAATAATTTCCAATTGGTGTTCCTTTTTCCTTTTTTATTCATTTTGGATCGAAAACAACATGACACACTAAATTTGAACAATGTGTCAATCTCTACATGCAAAAGGATTTCTAAACTCAAACAAATCTGACAGGAGAGTGCCAACTAAAACAATGAAAACCACAGAACTCAATACGCCAAAAGTTGCCCCAGTGTCCGACTACCTAAGTTACCGGTTTTGGAAAAAATGATCATGTTGGATTCAGTTAAATTACTAAAGGGAAAATAGAATAGGAAATACAGTCAATGAAATTTAAACAAAACAAACACACTAAGCAATCTTAATTTTTTTGAATTAGAAGTATGCGATGGCTACTTTCTAAGCACAGCAGGCAAACCATCTTAGCAGAAATCTTGCAAATGCTTACCTCAAGAGCTTTTGCATACGAGTTTATAAATAGCTGGGACTTTCCAGCGATTGTGCGTGCATGCTGCCTCAGGTATCGGCTTATCTCCATCTACAACCAATAAAATTTACAGTCGTTAAGCTATGTTATACCTTCAATTTTGCATAATTACAGTCTGAAAAGAGGTGATGAATTCATACATCAATAGCACCACCGCCAGCAACTACAGTAGAGTTCTTTACGGCCCTCCTGACTATCATAATTGCATCATGCAAACTACGCTCTGCCTCCTCAATGAACTGATAATTATTCCAAAGAACACATTAGACAGTCAAACGTACAATTATATATACACGTGCAACACCACACAATGTGGTAATAAAGACAGACCTGATCAGCTCCCCCACGGAGAACAATAGTGGCTGTATGGCCAGAGGGGCATCCACTAAATATATTAAACCGCTCATTCCCAACTTGTCTCTCCTCGAACTTCTCACAAGATCCAAGAACCTGCTCCACACAGAAGATCAAACGTAAGCCGAATCAAAAGAACAGACAAGATGTTACTTGTTAGAGTATGATACAGAGTATTTAATTGTGTGAAAAAAAATCAAAGGACAAACCTCGTCGATAATGTTGTTGACAGATGTCTGAACAGTTCCACCAGTCGCAGCTGCAACACGCTGCAAGTCCTCTTCAGAAACACGACCAGCGCAAAATATATCTCGGTCTGCAAAATACTGAAGGACAAACAAACCATTTGCCAAATGATACTAGTACTGTGAGATAAAACAAATGGTCTCTTGAATTTACTCAATTTGAAATAGACTGCAACAATCTCCAACTGCCACCACTAAGAAATCTATAGATGCAAAAGGATTCTGGAAGTAACCCAAGTGATGTGGAAACTAATCAAATATTTGAGACGTTAATTATTTTCATTAAAGTTACTGTGCTTTAAGACATTTATCATTGTCATTAAAGTTAACTGTACTTCAGAATTTATCATTTTCCATTAAGTTAATGGGTTAAACACAGAACTGGAATCAAAGTTCATATGCAACTCAAAGGAGAAGCTGCCACCTGTGTAGCTAAATCACCAATTGCCAGCCGGGACAGCACAATTTTGGCTCCGCTACTAGCGCATTTATCCAACTTATCATAAATAATGTTCCATTCCGCATCAACAATCGACTGATACTGCAATGGGTCTGAAAGCCTGTATATGTGGGAGCAATAATTCAGTATGACAAGTATTGGTAACAGCATTTATTTTATTTAGAAGTCCATCAAATTTATTTCACCTTATCTCTGCATTTTCCTTTTCTGACTTTAGTTCCAGTTCAACGTTCAGTAGGAGTATCTTGGGATTTTCAAACTTCTTAGGTTGCTGTTCGAAACCAGCATATGAAAATGTCTTTTTGAAGGCAACACCGTTTACAAGAAAAGAGTCCCGCATTGTACCTCCAGGAACCTGTGAAAGTAACAAGGAATAAAAACAGAGGAGATTAAGAATAATAAAATAGCAAAAATGTCATTTTTTTTTAATTTTTTAAATACAAAAACCAATCCAAAAAATAAACGTTTGAAGCGTAAAATGCAATCATGGATTAATGGCCTGATACCACACATATTGCACAAGGTTGTTATGCCAACCAACATTAATTTGGGTCGATCACTCTATGATTGTTCAACAAGCATAAACTTGATATCATATAAATTCAAAAATCAATGTCAAACGAAATTACCTTCTTTATTCCAATCATGTTTAGCCTATCATCGGTCCCAATTACAAGAACAGAATCGACAACCATTGATGCAAAGAACTCCTTTTCTCCACCTATTAGCTTTGAAGAGAGTGTTGTAGCAGCACATTTAGCTAGTAGACTTCTCTTTTCTTCCAAACTTTTCCCCTCTATACCAATGGCTAGTTCTTTTATCTTCTCGATAGCCTGTTGAAAATAACATATTAAACCAAGGTGTATATGGTTAAAACTGATAATTAGCACAAAAATAAATAAATAAATAAATAAGGATATAACCCATCATTGAAACCAAAATATTGAAACAATAGAACAAAACAACTCATATCCTATACCAAATAGGAAGCAGTCCTATAGCTCCGTATCAGATTCTGCGGGTGGACTCCATCCTCAATGAAAGGCTTAGCTTCCTTCAGGAACTCCCCGGCAAGCAGAACTACTGTAGTGGTACCATCACCAACCTGCACCAGTACCATTAAACTTTCTTTATTTTGTGGGAATCAATCAAATAGACATACAACATAAGAATTATTTATCTAGTACCCCAACTAAAGTCCATCCTAGAAAGCTTAATTATGAAGATACTTTCTCTTCAAATTAGGAGACATGCCAAAGCACTATAGGCAACCTAGTACTACGGACTCCACATGCTTTGAAAATTATTGAACTAAATGACAAAAATAAAAATGACAAAAATAAATCCCCAAAACACCGCTCAACACTTTGCTGGAGCAAGTCGCATATTCTTTTTAAGACCCTCAAGCTTGTAACTTCATCATCAAACACCCAGATAGATATAACATAAATATCATGGTAGCCAAACAATTTCCTACTCACAAACAAGTAGGAATACTTTCTACTGAGTTTTATGAGATCATTCTTTTTGTGATGTAAACTAAGACAGAAGCATCTCTGAGAGTTGTAATAAAACATGTCAACAACTCCACTTAAGCCAAGTCAAGTACATAATTGGATCGAGTAATTCTTTTAGCTGATTCAGGCTCTTGGAATTTAGGTTGAAGACATTTACAGAGATTGAAGAGTTGTGTCAAGTGCATTATATTTTCGTTTTAGGCTCTACCTGTTCTGGGGTGGGTGTACTCTCGTTCCACTTTCTTTTTAATCTACCACTTCTCTTAATAGAAAAATCTACAAAAAGATGAGAACAAAAAAGATCATTGTAGGTAGTATTGATGTTTTAAAATGGCTTCTATGGCCTAAACAAATCCTGAAATAGGTCTAAATTTGAAGTTTCAAGAGCATACTCGTTAATGTTAAATAGCAGCAAAAGTTTATTATGCTTACAAGCATTATTAAGGTGTTGCAAAATATTCTTAATGGAAAAGTAAACATAACTCGGAAAGCGCTTGAAAAACCCTAAATTCACTTAAAGGAACAGCAACAAGACTTGAATCCCTATTCTCATTTGTTCTTCTATGTTTCAACAACCCAAAAGACTTTCAGGCCTACAAGTTACAGCAAGAGTGATAGAACAAAACAGCATATACACAAATAGTTCTCACATCTAATACCATATTTTTTGACCAGAAGTTAAATAGTGACAAACAACCAGGAGAACACTATTATCACTCGTGGTCTATTTATATCAAATAACCACATTATTAACAAATACCAACAGTAAAGTTTGGGAGAAAAAATCACCTCAGAGTCTTGTGATTTGGCAATGTCAACAAGGATTTTAGCTGCAGGGTGGACAATATCAAGAAGCTTCATAATAGTGGCACCATCATTAGAAATGGTGGTTTTGCCCTTGTCGTCGTGGATCAACTTGTCCATACCCCTCGGTCCCAGAGTGGTGCGCACCACCTCAGCCACCGCATAACACGCATTAATGTTACTGATCAGCTGTGCCTTCCCTTGGGACGTATCTGTTCCTTCTTTCAGCAATATAATTTGAGGTTGCTGCTTGTTCATTTTGGTTTTTCACCAACAAATTTGAATTATAATCACAACCAAACTTCTACCACTACTTAATAGCTTAAAATTGAATTTGACCTAAGCTCCCAAAAACTGAACTTCTTTGGATACTTTAGTATCCAAAGTAGTTCATTTCTTACTACACTGGATCTTCTGAATGGATGCTAAGAAAACATAGTAAATATGTTTGACAGCATCACTTCTACTTTCCTGGTTTTTGATGATCCAAAAACTCTCAAGTTTAAGTCCATACTACAAAATTTTTTACCAAAAAAAATCAAACAAAATCACAACAAAACTTTATTTTCAAATGCACTTATGCTATGTTTGGCAACTCAATTCCAAGTCTTGGAATTGGAATTGAGGTGCAAATTTCAACAAGCTTTCAATTCTATAGAGTTGCAAACATGCTTCCAATTCCAAGCCTTGGAGTTGAGTAGCCAAACATACCATTAACATAGCAAAATTGAATTTACCATAGGCTCAGAGTAAATATGTGATTTAACAGCTTCAACTTCTACTTTTCACTTTGAAATTTTTTCAAAGATACAAAGACTCTTTAAGTTCAAGTCCATCACTATTAAGAAATTGCACCACCAAAATTAAAGACACTCAACCTAAAAGCACTTAAAAAGTAAAACTTAATTTGACATCTGCTCCCAAAATGTAAACTTTCTTTGTATTTTGTGGTTTTCGGACACGTTTATTCCGTACTAAATCATATCTTCTGATAAAATGCTAATAAAAAATAAAAATAAATTTGACGATTTAACACTAGGTTTTCTAAGATCGGAGAACGCTAAATTTCACCTAGGCTACAAATTATTGAGAAGCAGAGCAAAAGTAAGCAGCCGGAACAACTTAAACATCTACAGATTATGTTTTTGAAGATCCAAACACTGTTTTGTCCAAGTTCATCAGTATTAAAAGTTTCAAAATCGGGACATAGTAGTGGCTCGATAAACTTGGTACAGGTTTATGAAGGAGTGAGAGATAAGGGAGAGAGAAAGCTTACCATCATAGCCGACATTGTGAATGGCGAGGACTATAGAGAATAATGGTGAACAGGGACGATGTGGCTGGAGATTCAAATATCGTGTATGGCGATGGAAGCAGTGAAAAATGAGAGAGGAAGTGGGAAGTAGGGTTTTTCCCGTCTCACCGCCTAGGTTGAGGGTAGTATTGTCCAATCCTTAAAGACTCTGGACTACACCAGATTCACAAATGTCAGCACCTCCACGTGGAAATTGAGGTTTTAAATGGAAATAATTTCGTCGGTTCAAAATTCTCAAAATGAGAGATACTATATTTAAGAAAAAAAATTTAAATATTAATATTTTAAACATATTTTATCATTAATTACATTTTTATTAATAATAATATATTATTATTCGATAAGCATACTCGTATAGTCGTATTACATAATATAATAATATAATTATTATAAATTTTAAAATTATTTTTTTTGTATGTTAGATTTGAAATTGGTAGTTTCAAAAATTTTAACACACGCCACATGCTAGTTTTCTTAAATTAAAAACATTAAAACATATACATATACATATACATATACATATACATATATGTACCAATTTTATTTCATGTAAGTTATAAAATTATAAATATAACAATTTTATAAATTTTTGAAACTACCAATTTCATAAAAGATGTTTTAACATGTAATTTATTTCATGTAAGTTATAAATTTATAAATATAACAATTTTATTTTTTTATTTTTTGACGGAAGTGCATCAATTTAATATATAGTTGACAAGAAAATATAAGAATAAAAGATTTGAAAGAATATTCTTAAAATTTATTAAACATTGTAACAAAAAATTTATTAAGGAAATTTAACGATTCATTCAGATCCCTTTATAATATAGAGATACATCTTTGAAAAGTTAAATAAATTTTATTACAATATTATTATCTCAAACTAGTGAAAAATACAATTCACACATTAATGTATATTAACATGAAATTTTCAAATAATCTTACAACCTTATCTTTAACCAATTCATGAAGCTTAATTGACCACATTTATAAAGAAATAATATCTTAAACAATGAATTATATAATTAATATGGAGTACATTACTTAAATTATTTACAATATTCAAAACCATATTACTTATTAATAGCTATATTTTAAAATCACTTAAAAAAGACTAAAGTTGATATTAAAAAATAAAGATAATTTTATATTTGTGACGTCCACAAATTTCCACCTCTGAATTCTCGTGAAAACCGGGTCATCAGATATCATCTCAGCATACTGAGTTGCCAATATTTGACAGCTCGCTCTGTTAAGGTCTTATAATAACAGGATTCTACGTACGAACATGAGTCATACAGCATTGGATTACAACATACAAGTTAGATAAATTCGGTAAATCTCCTAGTAATTTATATCTTGCTTTTGCTATTCGAGGATTCGCCTCGCTCGACTGATTCTGGAAGGTTTATAAAACATAGCAAGAATGAGCGAAAGATATTCAGCAAAAAATTATTCTATTTTGAATAAAATGATCATTTTAGTCAAAAAGATAAAACGGTATGATTTTGAATCATTAACTTTAATATTTGAATCTAAGAGTTAATATGAATTCCAACAACTCATGCATGGTATACGAGTAAATGTCATATCATGTTATTCAACATTTAATATTATGAATAATTGAACATCAATTGGGTGACATATCTGCCCGACACTTAGTCATTTCGTCATTATCGACACACAATCAAGTTTAACAACTCGTGTCCGTATATGTCACAACTACAGGAGTTAACCATGTAGGGTCCCAGTGCACCGGTCTTTAACTATGTTTAATATTCGATCTCAAATTATCATGAATCATGTGAAAATGATAAACACTTCAATAATATGGCATGCTTATACATAGTAAATATGCATAATCATTCAATAATTTAACTTGAAATAACAAATAATACACCAGTAATTAAATTTATATATTTATGTCAAATACGTATACTATAATTTAAATTATACGTATTAATAGCTGAATAAATTTCATGCATAAGTGAAACAATAACTTATACATAAGGCGGAGAGTAATAACTTACCTTAGCAAAGGTTTCATAGACTTTTCACGTAAAGCGTTTCGTGCTCGACGGTCTCCCTTTCTCACTGACGTACGTTCCTATAATAATAACGACCTAACATTAGTATCGTTGTTTTAAAATATATCGTTCACTCTCAAAATAATACTAAGCATCCCAGGATCCCTAACTGAAATTGACATGAACGCACACAAAGTTTCAAATGGCAAAATTGTCATTATCTGATAATTTGTCGTTTGACTCATTCCGTCCAATTTATTACTCGTATTTATCCCGGGGTATTCTTAATCCTAAAATACTTCATTGGGTCCTTGTTCGGATATAAAATAAAAATAATATTCGTATATAAAAACATACGATGTTTAAAAATAATAAATATGATGTGTAAACACATCATAATGATATTTAAATCATTAAAAATGAATTAAAAAAATATTCCTTAAATATTCTAATTTATTATCTAAATAAAGTAGAATTTGATTGAATATAATATTTTAAAATTAAAAAAAAAAAATTCCAAGTTGAAAATGAATTTAACATGTTTTCTACTAATTTTTCCAATTCAATGACATTGTTGTAAATAAGGGTAAATGACAGTTTTGTAAATATTGTATAATGATATTTTTATAAATATGCAGCATTGACATTTTTGTAATTAGTGTAGCAGTGACATTTTAGTAAATAGGCTGCAGTGACATTTTAGTAAATAAGTTGCAATGACATTTTAGTAAACATACCCCAAGGGCAGTTTGATAATTTATTGCAGAGGGGTATGTTGGTAAATGAACAGAAGGGTATTTTGGTAAATATACCGTCAGTGGTATTTTGGTAATTTTATCCCTTCTGGAAAATAATAATAATAATGATAATGTTAATAATTTAATAATATTAATGATAATAATGGTAATAATAATAATAATAATAATAATAA
>JAUMHB010085558.1:0-11653 GCA_032359685.1 Pittosporum tobira
ATTTAGTTTTATCTTATTAAAAAAATTAAAATATACTTATATTAATTTAAAATAATATAATTGTTAAATTTATTTTGAAAACCAAATATAAAAATACATCTTCAGTTTGAACTATCAAACATAAAAGAACAAGTCATTTTTTTTTAAAAATATTTTTCTGAAACACATGACCAAAAACTTAATAATATCAAATTAGTAAAAAATATTTTTCTAAAATATATCAGCCTTAATTTGCATATTCAAAAGGTTCAACCAAATCAAGCGGGTGTCGTGGCTCCGTGGTGTAGCGTTAAAGTACGGTGGTGTCGCGTATCGACAAAGACGTTTCTGTCTGCATTATTTTGTGGTGTCCAACAACTTCACACAGGGACCCCCACACCACTTTCGATTTCAAATGGCCCTTCTCTTACTAAGGAATTGACAAACCATATATCCCCCACTGAGGACCTCAAAATAGGATCAGATTTACAAGTAATTAGGGTATGGTGGTAGATCAATCGAGCATGAAGTGAAAAACATTACAAATATTTTGAAATTAAAAATATAATATATATATATATATATTTATTAGAATCTCCTTTGAGTCCCTTAATTATTTATTTGTTGAAAGTATATTCCTTAATTATTGTGAATTGTAAATTATCTAAGAGAATATCTTTATTATGAATTACCAGTTTTAAAAATATGGCTTCCAAAAAATTCACTTAATTAGAAAGAATAAGACATAAAATATCAAATTTAAAATTTAAAATTTTACAAATAATATAGAAAATCTTTGTTGAATTTTGTTTTCTCCTTATTATTGACTCTGGGATAATGGAGGATAATAACATTGAAAAATGGCGAGTGCAGATCCGTAATTTTATTCGAGTATTAAGGGACATTCTTTTCGTTCAGTTCCAGGATTCTGTTAATGGTGTCTGGTCAGTTCTTTTTATGATAATCAGATCTTCCATTTTATTTTTATTTTACCCCCCATAGTTATCTCCAAATATTTAATCCATTTATCAGATCTTAAACGGCTCTCACACCGAATGTAGTCTCAGCGAGTAGCAAAATTCAAATTTCCGTAAACCAACTCCAAACTACTACAGAGCTTGAGTATATTATAATTTAATTTCTCGTTAAAAGAACTTGTTTTTACAAAATATAATTTCATTGTCTGCCATTGATCCCCATTCTCTCCCTTCTCAAGCTCTGTCTTCTCTCCGACTACTAAAACCCTATCCGTCCACTCTTTCTAGAATTCTTGTGGACAATTGCTTTTACAAATCGTTTTAGCTGTCCCAAATTATTTGTCTAGAATTAATTCTGGATTAGAACTGTTTGACAGCTCAGACTTTGCGTAGTCCCATTTTGTCCGTCACCAGAGCAGCTTTCTGCTAAATTTAAACTTCTATTTCATTCCAATATCTGGATTAATATCTTGTTTGATCGACAAGCTCTGTATATTTTCTACGAAATTGAAGAACAATACCATAATTCCGAGCTTCATAGTCTCAATTAGGGCTTAAGATTGGGTATTTAGACAATGTTACCTTAAACGTTGTCGAAATTAGGGATTTTTGGTGAATATGTTGACGGCTACTCGTAGTTCGCTGGAGGAAATGTTAGAGTCTCTCCGGCGAAGAGACGAAGATGAGAAGCCAAAGGATTTGCCGCCGGCACTGCCGGCGCGGCCGACCTCCAAGGCTCGCCGGCCCTCTGCTAAGCGGGCTCTGCCTAATAAATTAGAGAACCAAGTTCAGGAGTCCACGAATTTGGGTGGTATAAATAAGGAAGATGTTAAAAGATCAAGTGGTGGTAGTTTCGGCGGTAAAAAGTCTAAAGGGGCTGACCCAGATGAATCGCCGTACGTTTTCACGGGTTTGGAAGATATGGAATTTGAGCAGAGGGCGGAGGAAATTGAGGGGATAAATCTAGCTTCTGCCGCCCATCCTTCTCCATTGCTGAAGTTTAAGGAGTCGGACTTGAATGACAATATTGGTTATTTCTTTAAAAAGGTAAGTAATTTATAATTTTATCTATATGTCTGTTCGTAGGTTTTTTTGGTTAACTGGTTTAATAGTTATGTATATTGAATGAGTTTAGATTCTATCTTTAATGCCAATGTCTTAGCCAACCGGTTAAGACTCAGACCTTTAGATTTCTTGTTCTTAAGAGGTGTTCGAGTCTCCAGCACGCATGAAGAAAATGTTGATTCAGAAGGTCTTCAAGTAGCCCTTTTTCCTACATTGATCATTGTGACTTTATATCTAGGCCTGCAGATATCTTGCGTTTCTGTTACTTATGAAAGATATGTACTCTTGGGGGTTTGGTTGATAGTTACGTATGAAAATTATGTACTCTTGGGGTTTTGGTTGATAATAATTAAATATGAGAAAATAGGGGGAATGAGCGGGTGCTTATCCGACTAGACGAGCACACTTTAATAGAAAGACGTCGTATTGGTGGTGGCATAAGCTTATAGCAAGGTCCTTTATAATCCTAGTGAACTTTTATGAAGCATATCAAAAGAAATTTATGTTTGCTAAGAGAATGACATCCTAAGTCGTGGTTCATGTTTGCTTAAGCTGAAGAATTCTGATATTGTTGTTGAGAGATTCAGGTGATCTAATATTCGGGCTTTGGCTTGAGATTCCTGCTAGAAGTACTAATATTGAATGTACTTTATTTCAGAAACTTCGAGTTTGGTGTCAGCTTCAAAATGGGCAATGGGAATCAGGACAAATACAATCAACTTCAGATGAAACAGCTTCTGTTTTGCTTGTGAATGGAAGTGTGAGTTCAAGTTCGCCATCTCCTTATTTCTTGTAATTTACCTGAAACAGTTAATGGAATGTGTATCCACTTACACTATATGTATGTCACCGTAGGTGGTGACTGTCTCTACAGGAGAATTATTACCTGCAAATCCGGATATCCTTGAGGGTGTGGATGATCTTATACAGCTTAGTTATTTGAACGAGCCATCGGTTCTTCATAACCTTCAATACAGATATTCTCGTGATATAATTTATGTATGTATGACTAGTACTTCTTGTTTACATGCTTGCACAAATCTCTCTGTTTCTGTAATTTATGCGTGTCTGATGCTTGTGTTTGCTTCCTATAGAGTAAGGCTGGGCCTGTTCTATTAGCTGTCAATCCCTTCAAAAAGGTGGACATTTATGGAAATGATTATGTCACAGCTTACAGGCAGAAGCTTTTGGACAGTCCTCACATTTATGCTATAGCTGACACTGCCTATAGTGATATGATGAGAGGTGAGTTGAAGCAAATTTCAGTGAACATGGAATATTGGTTCATTATTTGTTATTCATGCTGAAACGTGTACTCTTACTATTTCTTCTCTTATGGCTGCTCTGACAGATGAAGTAAATCAATCCATAATAATAAGGTTGGTTGAAGGGATTCTGTTTTAGTCTCCAAGATTTGAATTTTTTCTTTTATATCTGAAATTATTCAGTCCATCCTAGTGTGACAATGAGGAAAAAATATATTATATTTTTATCTTATAGTGGGGAAACTGGAGCTGGGAAAACCGAAACAGCAAAAATTGCAATGCAATACTTGTGTGCTCTTGGTGGTGGTAGTGGTGGGATAGAGCTTGACATCCTTCAGACAAGCCATATACTGGAAGCATTTGGGAATGCAAAAACATCTAGGAATGACAACTCCAGTCGATTTGTGAGTATTCTCTTATTCACGATATACAGCTCCCTAGATTTATAAAAGGATTAATAACTGTAAATTTTTAAAGTTATCATCTTAATCTTACTTATATTCCTGATGGTCGCGCAGGGGAAACTGACAGAAATTCATTTCAGTGTTACGGGGAAAATATGTGGTGCTAAAATTCAGACTTGTAAGCTTGATTTTTTATAGTTGCCACCACAAAGTACATTTTGAGTTGATGAGCATTTTTCTACTATTAACTGACTTAACTCATTGGCACAATGTGACATGTGCATGTCAAATATAAACTTCTACTTAATTGGGAATAGTTCTTCTTGAAAAGGTAACTTATTACAATGTCTGTAACTCTATTTGATTTTTTCCACTCCTGTACATTATTGTAATAAAAAGACACAAGTATTTTTTATGCAGTCAAGAGTGGTTCAACTTAACCATGGGGAGAGGTCATATCATGTCTTCTACCAGCTTTGTGCTGGCGCTTCATCTGTTATCAGAGGTACTTAATAGTTCACTATTCCATAAATTTACTACTATAGCTGGCTTAATTTAACCTACAAAAAAGATTTTATAGCTACTCTATGTTAAGACAAAACTTCAATGCAAGCCAACCAGATGGTGTCTTCTTAACGGATGATTTATTCACCATTCTGTTTGTAATTGGAAGTATGAAAGACTCGCACGCTTTTATGTAATATGATTTTACTTGTTCATAACAGATAGGCTGAGCTTAAAAGCAGCAAGCGAGTACAATTATCTCAATCAGAGTGGTTGCTTGGCAATTGATGATGTTGACGATGCTCAGAAGTTTCAAGAACTTGTGGTAATTTAATAATTTATAGTTGTCTACAACAATTTATGCCTTAGGCATCCTTAGATGCTAACTCTTAGTTTGTATATCGTGTACTGTTTATGTATATTTTTTTACTTCTGTAATTCTTATATTTCAATTTCACCAGAAAGCCCTAAACACGATTCGTATGTCGAAAGGAGATCAAGAACATGCCTTTGAAATGCTTGCTGCAGTGTTATGGATGGGAAACATATCATTTCAAGTAATTGACAATGAAAATCATGTCGAGGTTGTGCTTGATGAAGGTAATATCTACATGCTTGGTTCCATATAACATTACAGTTGTCCAGCACCTGATACTATTTCTATAACACTTTCTTTTTGCACTTTTGTTACTTGATTATTTTGTAATAAAAAAGAGAGGCCACAGTAAGTAGACTGCATTGTATCCTACAAGACTGCAGGATCAACATTTTTAGGTCAAACGACGTCATTTTTGTTAAAAATGCCAATCCTACAAGATACAACGGTGTATCTACCTTTTTCCTAAAAGAATACAATTTGTGATACGAATCTCTTCTTGCAGCATCCACAAGGGCGGCTAGCTTGATAGGTTGCAGTGCCGAAGACCTCAGGTTAGCTTTATCTACCCATAGAATCCAAGCTGGGAAGGATAATTTTGCCAAAAAGGCAACATTGCAACAGGTACGTGAAGTTCTTCCGTAAATAGAAATGTCATACTGTTTACAAATAGAAATATGCATATGTACATCCATAATAACACATAGCCATGATCTGTATCTTGTTCAGGCAATTGATAAAAGAGATGCATTGGCGAAATTTGTTTATGCAAGTCTGTTTGCTTGGCTTGTAGAAGAAATCAATAGTTCACTTGAAAAGGGTAAACTGCAAAATGGGAGATGCATAAGTATTCTAGATATTTATGGATTTGAGTCATTTCAGGTATATAATTTATCTATTCTTTGATTTTTATATTCTAATGCAACTGTGTCCTATATGACGATCTCATTTTATCATTTCAGAGAAATAACTTTGAACAATTTTTTATAAACTATGCAAATGAGAGATTGCAGCAGCATTTTAATCGCCATTTGTTTAAACTTCAGCAAGAGGTGAGCTTCTAATTATTACCACCTACTTGACATCTTAAGATTATTAAACTACTGTTGACTGTAAGTTCAAAAAAATAGTCTTCTATTGAAACGACATTTTCAAATCTCAAAAGATCGTTGTTTCGAATGTGGATATCATAACTTCCATGTTTTGCTTTAGGAGTATGAGTTGGATGGAATTGATTGGACAAAAGTAGATTTCAAAGACAACCAAGAGTGTTTGGATCTATTTGAGAAGGTATTTAAGTTGTTAAATTCTTATGTCATTCATTGTATGTTCATATGCTTCAGGTTTCCGTTGACTTTGTTAATAGCTCATTCATAGTGAAAAGTCCCCATATTCCACGACCTTCTAATTGTTTTTTTGTTTAGTGTTTCAGTAATACATAAAAATAAAACAACACAACGCACAAGTAACTTTTTATGCAGATAAAATTACTGCTTGAAAATTGCTTTGGACCTGGTTTTTGTTCTTTAAGTGGCCTCAAGTGTTGGCCACCATTTGAAATCTGATTTAAATTGATTTGGCAGTTTTGATGAGTGTTTCTTGTGCATCATTAGAAATATTTTGTATCAAACAATCATTTCTTACTATGAAGTGTAAAAGGAAAAATGGATTTTGAATAACAAAATGGATGATGGTTCTAATCTAAATGTTTAGTGATAAACTGTTCTCATCTGTCCATATACTTTACTTTCATGTGTGAAGACAGTTGTTTATTAGATGCTAAATATATATGTTGATCTGCTTGCATTTGCAGAAACCGATTGGATTAATATCTTTATTGGATGAAGAATCAAATTTTCCGAAGGCCAGCGACCTGACCTTCACCAATAAGCTTAAGCAGCACTTGAATACTAATCCTTGCTTTAAAGGAGAGAGAGATGGAGGTTTCCGTATTCACCACTATGCTGGAGAGGTTAGTGACATACTTGTATTCCACCGATTTTCACTGCTTAAAAATAATTATCCTTTTTATTCTACTGGTGTCCGTGTCTTTCACAGACTTTTGCATGACCTTCGCGTCCTGTGTTTGACCAAATGTTGACTTTTTGTAGGTTCTCTATAACACTAATGGCTTCTTGGAAAAGAACAGAGATCCATTGCACTCTGATACTATCCGACTCCTCTCATCATGCAGTGGCCAACTGCCTCAGTTGTTTGCCTCCAGTGTGCATAACCAACTTCGGAACCCCGACAGTCCTTTGAACCATTTGGGTGCGTCTGACTTCCATAAATCAAGTGTTGCCACAAAGTTCAAAGTAAGACGTTCGTCATTTTATTTGTTTCATGGATTTTGATTTCTGAAAGTTTGTGCTTAATCTTTCACAGTAAAGCCCTTTATATTTCTTCTATGTGCATTTCTCAAGATATATCAGGCATCAAAAGATAATAAGATAATCAAGTTAAAGATGATTACATATTCTACATGTCAGTGCTGTGGGCATATCTCTATTGCAGAAAATGAGTAATGTAAAATCTTTAATAACATTCTTTATGCTTGTAGGGCCAATTGTTCAAACTAGTACAACAGTTGGAGAACTCCACACCACACTTTATTCGCTGCATAAAACCAAATTCTAAACGGCTCCCTAGTGTGTTTGAAAAGGATCTTGTCTTAGAGCAGCTACGGTGCTGCGGAGTTCTAGAGGTAGTTAGGATCTCTAGATCTGGATATCCTACTCGAATGACGCATCAAGAATTTGCAGGAAGGTGAAGTACACAGTTCTCTCTCTCTCTCTCTAAAAATAACTGCTGAGGAATTCTTCTAATATGCTTGTATGATTTTAGGTATGGTTTTCTTCTTTCGGAGTTTGATGTCCCTGAGGATCCATTAAGTATATCGATCTCCGTTCTGCAGCAGTATGGTGTCCAACCTGAAATGTATCAAGTTGGTTATACAAAGTTATATCTCCGAGTAGGACAGGTGAGTTCCGTATATCTCTGAGTTGTTCTTGATATTACTTATATGCTATGCCATGTAGCTTAGTTACATAATGGTTTAATCATACTCATGGGGAAAACCCTTTTCTAATTGTCTTTCTTTCAACCATCCAGTGTTATTTTTCAACTTAGAAATATTTATATTTAAGTCCTTCTGGCGGTTTGCTGATGTCAGAAGAAGCAAAGAGTGAAACGAACAAAATAAGATAGTATGTAATGAAATTGGTTCAGACTCTGGCATCAATATAATTAGTACCCACATTAGTACATTAATTGTAAAATGAAAAAAAGAAAAATTAGTAGCCAAATCTGTAATTTTTTTTAACTTGGTAACCACCATTGTGAAATTTTTCCGACACATGTTTTTTCTTTTTTTGAGTTTATATTTGGAAAATTCTTAGACAGAAATCTTTCGGTCAAAAGGAGAAGAAAGAAAGATATGTTGTTACTCAAATCTCTACCAGGAAAATTTCCCAACCAGATAATTTTTGAAATCACAATACTTGAAGACTTGCCCTATTTGTAAGCTGAGTTGTTGCGTATTTGGTAGGGTACTGCCACTATCTCGCTGAATAGTTTAGACAAAAGTTATTATTCGAGATACTATAATCAGACATTTCTGTACATCTGAGATGATCTTGATGTCTCCAACATTCTTAGGAGTTACAACAGTGAGATGCGAGTCTTCTGTTATGGAACTAAAGTATAGTTCTGGCAAACTTAAAGAGTTTCTATTGGACCATTGTTATAGGTAAAAGGTACCCGTAAATTACATTGAAAGTTTAGTCCCTAATTATTCCATGCAACATATTTCCTGTTCAATCATATAAATTCTACATTTCTAGACCCAAGGTAGATGTTGTGTTTTGTCAATTATTTAATTATTGGCACCTTATTTTATTGAGGGGTTGTTTGGGCACCGTGTTTATAGAGGTGCATGTTTCAAAGGTTTTGATCAGTGAATTTTTTTTCTTTCCATCAAAAACTAATGTTGCGTTTGGTTTCCATTCCTTGTGGAAAAGGAACGTGATGAAATTTTACATGGAAATTGAGTAGTGGTTGGAATAAGATGCTTAGCTAGTCTTATAATTTAATTTGAAAATGAGAGAAGGAATGGAATGGATGAAACCCACCTCTTCTTAGAGGAATAAGCATTCACTTCTCATTCCCTCATCCTCTTCATTTTCAACAAAATTTGTTAAGACTAACAACATATTTTCTTTCAACTACCACTTAATTTCAATATAAAATTTCATTCCATTCATTTTCCTTAAGAAATAGGAACCAAACGCAACATAAATGTTACCTTACATTAGTTCTTCATTGTTGTGATGTAATAGATTGGTGTGTTAGAGGAAACAAGGAAACAGATTCTGCAAGGTACACTTGAGTTGCAGAAATGCTTTCGTCGTCATCAGGCTCGTTGTTACTTCCATGAACTGAAGAGAGGTGTGATAACTCTGCAATCATGTAAGGATTACATATTTTCGCCTTTTTTGGTACCTTGAATGGAGAATATTTGCTGGTTTTATAGTTGGAATAATACAATGCAATCTGCAAATCTCTAAACTTTTACTGATAAAACTTCTTATTCTTTTTATTTTTCAATTATACAACCAATAAGACATTTGAAAATTGATGAAGTAGCAATTTCTTGCAGTTATTCGTGCTGAAAATGCTAGAAGGGAGTACAGTGGTAGAAGGCTAGTCGCTCGCAAAACACTTGATGAGCAACTCAGGGCCGTTCTACAGTTACAATCAGGTAAACTATTCTTATTGATATAATTCCGTGGCTGTTAAATTCAGCATGATTCTTATTCTAAAATTTGTCTTTGCTGCAGTAATACGTGGATGGTTGGCCCGAAAGCAGTTTTTTCACTTACGGAATTTGAAAAGATTAAATGATGATAACTCGAGCTCTAGCCACAAACATGTCAGGCGGATTTCTGAAGTGAAGGTACTCTATGCTGGACATCATTCTTTCATATGTCTATTTTCTATGTTTGATTTGCAGTAAGTTGGTGGTCGAGACTTTTTAAGTTGGTTTAATTTGTAGTACCGTATACCGAGTATTGGAGACAATAGTTGTAAGTGGAAAATAGGTACAATATTCTTTCTGATAACTTGTGAATGTTGAAGATCTAGGACCAATGATGGACTCTTCTCTTCTTTGCAGGACAAGCCACAACGGGATAACCAAGTTCTGCCTTCAGTTGTGGAAGACCTTCAAAGGCGGGTTCTGAAGGCAGAAGCAATCCTTGGGGAAAAGGAGCAGGAAAATGTTGCACTGCGGGATCAACTACAACAATTTGAGGCACGATGGTTGGAATATGAAGCCAAGATGAAATCAATGGAGGACATGTGGCAAAAGCAGACAGCATCTTTACAAGTAAGTGTGCACACACTAGTATGGTGCATTTTTTTTTTTAGTATTGGCATAATATTGTATTTGTTGCTTAAAAATCTTATTGGTATGATATCATGGTGCAAATTTATCTGGTTCTACACTTCTCCCATGTTAGCTAGTATCAAATCAAGGAGCCTTCAACGGCGAATCGTGTGCAGAAATTGAATTATTAATTTAACAATTGAGTTCTACACTACATAATTTTTTTCTTCTGAATTTTTAATTTTATTTTTCAGAGCTCAACAATACTTTTCTACACTACATAGTTAATTTCTGACACCTAACCTAAAGAGATGTAATAATATGTGGGAAATGTAGATGAGCCTGGCTGCAGTCAAAAAAGGTCTTGTTACTGACAATACCTCTGGTCAACTGGGACGGCAAGATGGTTCTCCATATGATTCGGAGGACACAAATTCCATGGGAAATCAAACTCCTGGTAGTAGCACTCGTTTAAAATTTGCCAACTCTGATTCAGAGTTTGGAACAGGTCGGCAACCTAATGGTAACTTGAATCCAGTTAATTACCTGGTGAAAGAGTTCGAGCAACGAAAACAGAATTTCGATGACGAGGCAAAAGCCATTATTGAGGTCAGTTCAGGGAATTCACCTTCCGGAAATCCTGAGGAAGAACTTCGAAGCCTGAAGCAAAAGCTCGAGAATTGGAATAAAGAGTATAAGGCCCGGTTGCGGGAGCTAAAAACAAAGCTTCATGAAAAACATCGCCGCAAATGGTGGGGAGGGAAAAGTAAGAGATGATAGTATTAGATTATTTGGTTGAAGAAGAGATTTAGGAAGTTGCTCGTACCCAAAAGGGAAACTAGCAGATATACTACTGCTTTCTTATTTTCCCTGAGTAGTTAGCTCTGTGTGTGTGTGCGCGCGTGTGAATATTTTTGTTGTTATTGATTGATGTAATAGTGGAAGCAGTTGTATTTTAGGAGTTAGTGTGCTGAGATATGGAAGAGAAATGTAATAGTTATTGCCCCTCCTTCTGTATGAAAAATGTGTCCATATAATTGGATTATACTGTACTACTTTCTAGTGCTTCACTCCGGTGCTTCACCCTGAATTTTCTCAAGAAATATTTACTATTTTATATTATATTCGACGATGATGAGATGATATCACTGTCCATTATCTTAATTATGCCTTGTGCATAAAATACTGTGCATAATGCAAAGAACTAGAAATAATTAGAAAGTAAAGGTTTTTGAACGAGTCAGTTTGGGCTCGGTTCGTTTAAAATAACTTGTTAAAAAAAAAGGGTAAAATGCAAAAAATCACCTATGGTTTTACCGCTTTTGTATCGCCCCATCTTAGGTATCAAAGTCAACTATAAACCACCCATGGTTTTCTAAAATCAGGCCGACTCTCTCATTTCCATCCACTTTAACGGCGAGTGTAATATACTCGCCAAGGAGCAAGTGACTTTGATACCTTAGCACTTAAAATGTCATAACTGTCCCCCAGCATCCTTATAAAAGCATCCAAACATTGTTTCATTCTCATTCACCAGTGAGTTGAACTATAAACGGGAGAACAGAGGTATGTTTTTTTTATGATTAAAAATTTTTCAATTTATCATTTTAATTAATTATTTAATAATAATAATAATAATAATAATAATAATAATAATAATAATAATAATAATAATAATTCTAATAATAATTATTATT
>JAUMHB010085591.1:0-18525 GCA_032359685.1 Pittosporum tobira
AAGAATTTTACATGCTTGACCTAAGATACTACAGTGCACAACTTCTAGGTTATTGTGCAGTGTATAAACAAAACCAAGGCTGTTTTTGTTATTATATCATTACTAGTTTTAAAGCCTGGTGTTGCTTGGGCTAGATGCAACTAAATTATTATAAAATTTTGTGTAAATTTTTTTAATATTTGGCATTTTAAATTCAAGTAAACAGCCCATATTTATTTTTAGAAGTTATTTATTGGCTTGATCAATATTTTTAATATTTCGAGAATCACAAATGATTTATGTAATAAAGATATGATTAGATAATTATGATTGAGAATATCAATAGACTATTTACATTTAACATTATAAATGGTCTATTTAATATTGTAAGTTAATTGACTCACTAAGTCAAGTGAAAAACAAGTTATGCCCTTGATGAGTTATAAATAAATATTGAGTTGATGGTTATTTATGTCCAAAAAATGACAAAAGTGCAAACCAAAAATATAAACTGACTCAGTGAATTTTATGTTGTTTGTGCTTTTAGATATATATAGATTATGGCAGATTAACATTTGAAAGTATGTCAACTGAAATGGAATTATGTTTTGTATATCATTCCCGTTGTTACAATGAGCAATATATTTTTTTGTTATCCAACTTATTTTAACTATTGTTCCAACTATTTGGGGTTTGCTAGATTATTCCTATTTCACCATTTTAATCACAAGTTACCATATATCTCAACCCACCTTATCATAATCTTCCATTCCTCTTAGTGTTGCTTTCAATGTGGGCCATTTTACTTTACATAATCCCGTTTTAATTCTAGCCATATCATATTTGCATTCTTCCTTGTCATGGCCTCAACAATGGCATGTCTTTAACTCTTTGGTAGATTCTCTTTTGTACTTCGCATCTTACTGAGAGATAATCTGAATCAAATATATTGAAATCTTTAACATTTTAGGTTCATTAAGGCGCCGTTTAGTAGCAACATCTGCTTTTCCGAAAACCATTTTCTATATTTTCTACTGTTTGATGTGTAAGTAGAAAAGAAAGTCAAAGGCCCCCATTTTCTAGTCATGGAAAACGCGTCAAAGCAAAGTCAGAAAAATGACTTACAGATAAGGCTCCGTTTGATAGAAAGAAAATGTGCTCTGGAAAATGGTTTCCGAAGAAATTATTTTCTGCGAAAATCTTATATTTTCTGGTGTTTGATTGATAAGCTAAAAATGTGTGTTTGATACCGAAAATTAAAATTGCCAATTACATTAACTATAAATATATAGAAAATTATTCAATTTTTTTCTTCAAATTATGAAAACCTTTTTTTTAACAAATATAATCAAAATCAAATTTTGAGAAATTGATTGTGGAACTTATTAATCCACCCCTATAAATGTTACAAAACAAAACAAAACATGCAAACTATTAAAACCCAAGAAACAAAACAAGAAGTTTGTATAATAAAACAACATGCAAACTATAAATGTTACATTAGAAAATGGTCTTTGCACCGCAAGGTGCAAAGCTAGCCCGCAAATAACTAGTGGAGAATAACAATAATATTTTTCAATATACAACAAGCAAGATACATTGAACATTATACAAAACGTTACAACCATACTACACAAGTCCATAATAATATTAGACAAGTTCAAATACCACTAGTCATAAGCATAACGATCAATCGAAATGCTGAACCATGAATTAATTGGTCTTGAGAAAGTTTTTTGATCGCAACAGCTACCTCTCCAAGTTGGCCAGCAACTTTGTCAACATTCGTCCCTTGCGCGCTCTCTTGCGATGGGACCTTGTTTGTGAGGATGTTGCATTGGAAGAAGTCTGCTTGTCTTTTAGCATATCATCAACTTAAGACTCTCCACCAATAGGCTCGGAATCAATATCAGCATCTATGTCACTAAATGTCTTTATCATCAACTGAAGGCTCTCCACCGATAGGCTCGAAATCAATATCGGCATCTATATCACTAAATGATTTTGCAAAGACATTTAGTGACATAGATGCCGATATTGATTCCGAGCCTATTGGTGGAGAGCCTTCATTTGATGATATGCTAAAAGATAAGCAGACTTCTTCCAACGCAACATCCTCACAAACAAGGTCCCATCGCAAGAGAGCCCGCAAGGAGCGAATGTTGACAAAGTTGCTGGCCAACTTGGAGAGGTAGCTGTTGCGATCAAAAAACTTTCTCAAGACCAATTAATCATTGAGGACCTTTATAATGAAGTAATGAAGACCGAAGGTTTTGATGAAGTCTTTCTAGCAAGTGTTTTTGACTATTTGGTGGAGAATGAAAGACAAACTAAGGCATTCATGGTGAAGAGTGCGAACCTACGCAAGATTTGGATTGAAAACTTCATAGTTCAGCGTTTCGATTGATCGTTATGCTTATGACTAGTGGTATTTGAACTTGTCTAATACTATTATGGACTTGTGTAGTATGGTCGTAAATTTTTGTATAATGTTCAATGTATCTTGCTTGTTGTATATTGAAAAATATTATTGTTATTCTCCACTAGTTATTTGCGGGCTAGCTTTGCACCTTGCGGTGCTAAGATCATTTTCTAATGTAGCATTTATAGTTTGCATGTTGCTAAATTGTACTAAACTTCTTGTTTTGTTTCTTGGGTTTTAAAGTTCTTGTTTATTAAGTATGGGGGTGGATTAATAAGTTCCACAATCAATTTCTCATAATTTGATTCTGATTATATTTGTTAAAAAAAAGTTTTCATAATTTGAAGAAAAAAATTGAATAATTTTCTATATATTTATAGTTAATGTAATTGGCAATTTCAATTTTTGGTATCAAACATAGGAAAATGTTTTTTGTAGTCATTTTCAGCTTATCAATCAAACACCAGAAAATATAAGAGTTTCGCAGAAAATAATTTTTCCGGAAACCATTTTCCAGAAAACATTAGGGAGCCTACGTCTTTTACCCTAGATCGATGGTATGGAAGTTTGATTTTCCAGTAACTAATCATATTTCATCAATCCAGTGTTCATCATGAAATAGCAGTATGGTCCAAAATTCAAATGGTTTAAATTGTCCGTAATTTATGCTGTCTGATTTCCAAGAAGATTCTGCAATTTTCTTATCTCTCAAAGTTCAATAATGAAATTCTTTCTATCTTTTCAACTTCTATTTCAGGATTTAAGTCTATAATGTTCCTTCTTGTTGTCACATCCATATGATGCCTGAATTCAACGGCTCTCACTTTGTTACAGGGTTTAAATCGTCCGTAATTTATGCTGTCTGATTTCCAAGAAGATTCTGCAATTTTCTTTTCTCTCAAAGTTCAATAATGAAATTCTTACTATCTGCTCAACTTCTATTTCAGGATTTAAGTCTATAATGTTCCTTTTTGTTGTCACATTCATATGATGCCTGAATTCAACGGCTCTCACTTTGTTACAGGCCTTGATTTATGGTGATATTGAGTGGTAGATGAAACCAATCAGATACTTAAATTGAATTATTTTTTCAATGTTTCTCTTTTGGAAGTGTGGTGTCATTGCTTTCCTTTTCTTTTCTTCTTGTTGGGGTTCTGTGCTCAAGCAATAATTTACGATAATATTGTAAAGCTTTTCTGCAATTTTTTTGGTGTCTTTATTGTTTCCACAGGACTAGCTATTTTTAGCTGTATGCCGACCACATTATCAAGTGCAGTGGCACTTACGCGGGTACAGTTACTAAATTACCCTTATTATATTAGTTTCATAATTATGAGACTGGGAAAAGTTAGTTCTGAGTCTGAATGGAGTTTTGAATTGCTGAGATGCAGCTTGCAGGAGGGAACTCTGCTCTTGCTCTTGCAATGACATTGATATCTAATCTATTGGGAATTCTCATTGTAAGTTATATGAGCTGGCTTTCCATATTAAAATTTGGAATCAGACTTTCTATTGGTTGTTAACTTGTTATACATTTATGTATAAGTGAAAATTATGTCTGCCTCTTTGAATAAATTATTAATTATTAAAAGGAACATTGGTGATGTCCATTTGTTTCTCCATTAAAAAGTTATAAAAGGTGCGCGTCTAGGCTTGAGGCAAGGCGAGGCTCAGACTTTGTGCCTTGCTTCATTAAGGCAGAGCCCAAGTAACTAAGACGCGAATTTTTAGAGCTTAAGCTGAAGGCGCAAGGAAATCTAAGGCATGTCAAGCAATAGTTTCTTAACAAATAGAGGGTTAACAGATTTTTGAACTAAATACCTAATCTAAGACATTTGTCTTCATCTATTGTTTTAGGTATAACTTTTATATGCTTTTAATTTATGAGCTCTTTTCAAATTGTTTGTGCATGTGAATAGTTGGGACATATAGGTAAAAGAAATTGTAGCCTCTTACTTGTGATACCCCAAGTATCAAATAAATTATTGTTTTAGGTATAACTTTTATATGCTTTTAATTTATGAGCTCTTTTCAAATTGTTTGTGCACGTGAATAGTTAGGACATATAGGTAAAAGAAATTGTAGCCTCTTACTTGTGATACCCCAAGTATCAAATAAATTTTTAAATTTTATTAACTTACAAATTGATATTGCATTTACACATTATGTGTCCTTTTGATAAAGCACACATTTCGCGCCTTCTCCTTGCACCTAGGCTCTAGGAGGCATTTGTACCTTGGGTGTGCCTCTTGCCTTAATAACCATGACTGTTAAATATCTAGAACTTCTTGAGTAGTGATTACTTTGAAGTTTCAACTTTGTATTCTAGCTGTAATCAAATTTTGAGTGCCCCTTTGTCACTCCAGATTGTGCAACTTTGTTATTATATTACATCACTAAATTACAAAACTTGGTTATTTTTTCTGGGTTCATGGAGAAGACCTAAGAAAATATCTTTTCCTGAATACTATTGCCGATGTTCATTTACATTCCGAGGTAGAATATTAATAATAGAGAACTCATTTAGGTAGTGTTACCATAAAACTTATATCTGTGTCCACTAGACCTGAGGAACTGGCACGACTGCCCTAGCATTACCAAGTTGTGCTTCTCTATTTTTACATAGAGCATGTTCTGACCAGTTTGCAGTTGCAAGGTCTTCCTTCCTTTAGTTATTTGATCTTCATATTTATCTTTTCTTATTATTAAATTCAAAGGTATCAGTTTAATTGTCTACTTATGTTATTTATGTGATATATTTCCTTAACTCTCTATAAACGTCTAATCTAGTTCACATATTAGGTCCCGTTTTCTATCTCAAAATTTGTAGCGGCTGGAGTTGGCATATCTGTTCCTACAAAGAAGTTATTCAAAAGCCTCATTGTCACACTTTTAGTCCCTCTTGTCTTGGGAAAGGTAATAGTGATACCTTTGTTGCCTTTATATAAACCTTTACATATTCTTCACTTCAAAGAAGTCGCTTGTTGTTTTGCAAAAAGTGGATCTCAATTTCTTTTCATTACCTTTTTCTTGCTTCTGTACTTGAGCTTTTCACAAGGGATGCAGTTTATGGTAGCTCTTGTTATTGGTAATTTTTTGTATGTGTACTATTCCCTAGCATTCAAATGATTATTTCTAAAACATTAAGTGTGTTTATGTAAACAAATTTTATTTTTTTTAAAATGAAAAAAAAAAGGCATGATTGATTTGAAATGGTATTAAGCTGGTTTGAAATATGTGATTTCCATCATTTATTTGATTCAGTATCTCTTTATAGGCAGATTGTTTAAATCAATTGTGAGTTCTTGAATTCTCATCCTTCGTTGCTCACACTTAATACACATAGCGTCCTTTTTGCAAGCCTTATTACTAGCATTCAAGAAATATATTTGATTAATTCTCCATTATGCATTTGTGCATTGAGAGAGAGTCCTTTTATCCGAGCATGATTATTCAATTGCACAATTTTCCTTTGTGTATTTTGAGATTTGAGTCATTCATGTGTTTTTAATGAACAGGTTTCTCGTGAGTCCTTTAAAGGTGAGTATTTTCATATTCTTCATATTTTCATTTAAACTTTTGTGTGCGCGCGTGCGTGTATAGACAGAGACAGAGTAGAATACCTTATTTCCTATTCATTTTCATCTTTCATATATATATATATATATATATATATTTAAGGGTGGAGACAACAGATTGCAAAAATATCATTATAAAGGGCAAGGATCGAAAGCCAAGAGGTTGCAAACTGCAGAACTGATGCGATGATGCAAGCAATCAATATCCATTAACATTGTTTAACAAAAGTGGGTGAAATGTTAAATAGATTGAAATAAAAATGTCCTATATAAAAAAAAATAATAATAAATAATAACCGATGTAAACACGAGATTGGTGCATCTGTAGTAATCTGATTTTAGAGTTTTGGCGCCCGAACCTTCAAATTGTTAGTTAAGTGCTAACACTTCAAATATGTTTCTCTATACCCCTAAATAAAATATGAAAAACATCTGTGGAGCTGATCACTCTCACTCACCTTATGCGGCTCTGTCCATGCTCTGAACCAAAATACTTGATGCCACAAAATTATTGCGTTATCATAATAAATGATTTTTCATAAGTGCATTATTATAATAACTATGGTATCTGTAAACTTCTTTTTGCATATTTTGATATGAAATTTAATCTTGGTGAAAGTTCCTAGTGAAGTAATAAAATTTAATGTCACATGTCTTTTCCTATCTAAATTAGTTAGAACTTTCCAAGTTCTGAATACATAGATAGTCATGAACTTGTGTAATCTTATAAGAAGATAGACCTGGATACAACTTATTGACAAAATGTCTTTTTTCTGATATGTGTTTAAGAAATTATCAGGTAGGTAGAATATTACTGAAAAGTATCTTTCTTTTGTGTTTCTGTGAGGGGTGAGTGGCTGATATATGATGAAGAAAAATAAACACTCGCTGGGGATAAAGTGGCAGTTGGCTACTAATATAAATATACATCACTTGGGTTATTTCATATAATATGTCTACAATTACATTGTGTTATTGTATTTGCTCCAAAAATAAAATAAAATCTACGTTATGTGACACAACTTTAAGAAACTAGCTGTAAAATAGTTTTAAATTACTTTTCTTCAATTCCCGTTGATACAGAACCTTTTCATTAGACATCTCTTACTCACACTGCAGGCATCGCAGACTTTGCTGATAGAAATGGTAAACTTTTGTCCGTGATGAGTGCAATCCTACTTGGTTTGGTAAGACCTAAACTCTGTTCTCTTGGACATGCCTCACATACTTACCTAGTTGTCAAATGGGAAGAAGTAAATGAACAAAGGAAGTTGACATGATGTGCTAAATGTATTAGATGTATAATTAGCTGGCCATGTCTATAATTAGTTTGTTTTATCCAGTTTGTCTTTTATACTTGTCTGCATTTTACAAACCTGTTGATTGAACTATCAAAACCAGAAATTATACCGATGGATGAAAAACATTTGCGTGGTACTAATTTCAATTGACAATCTAATGGTATTCCATAATAAATGAGGACTATGGCTACATTATAAAGGCTGTGACATATCACCATGGTCTTCTAGTGGCACCCGGTGACAACAGAGCTGGTGTTGGCATAGAGAGATGATGCCACATAAGCGTTGCTGTAATTTACTTATTCTTTTTTTATTGTACGCATAAAAACATGAAACCAGAAGTTTGTACTCAATCAAACTTACCCATATCATTTTCAGGAATTTCATGTGCTTGATCTTAACGTTTTATTTTTCTTATGTAGCTAATTTCATGTGAAACCTGATAGGTACTATTTGGGAATGCTTCTGACCATAAGAATGATTTTTAATATTGGTGTTCATCGTCGTATTATCATCGGGCTTCTATGGGCTCTGTGGGCTGCGATCCCTTCTGTGTTTAATAGTTACCTTATTCAGGTTCCGTGGATGCAAGTGAGCAGATCAAGGTCACTGCTTCTAATGGTCAAGCCTAAAATTTTTCTTGTAGCTGTTGGGATGGGAGTGTATGTTCTCATCTGTAAATCCCTTCTGATCTTTCATGTATCATGTATTTGGCTTTAGTTTATCTACTTTGAGCCTGCTTACGGCTTAACTCTACTATTTGCGGTAGCCTTGTGTACTTTGTCCGATCTGTTTTTAGATAGCTCGGCTTCATGATGATATTAAATTTTACAGTATATGGGGTCAATTAGGGCTAAATTCTCAGTTTAAGCAACACTTATATGATTTCGGTGATAAATATCTTACTAAAGCTCTATTTGGAATTTCTATAACAATTCACATGAGTCTATTGAATGCACTAGTTTATTCTGTCTGCTTGTTAAATTTATCTTCAGATAAACTTTTGGTAGTTGACCATGAAATATTAACTGGATTCTGAAGCTAATTCAATTAATCATGGCCGATTAGAATATTAACTTTTTATTTTATTTTTAAAGCTATTTTTATTGTTGAGGTGGGTGACGGACATTGAACCTTACTCAACCCTACAATAAGTGAGACCGTATGGACTCATTGGTTACTACAGAATCTAGTATTACTACAATTTAGCGTTTATTCAAATTCTGGTGTACAGCTGTTTTAAAGAACCATTATACTGTGAATAAGAATTCCATCATTCTTTGAGAATATTTGATTGATTTTCTTTTATTCTGATTTTTTATTTATTTATTAAATTTTATATGTGTCCGATGTTTGGCATCTCAGAAGTGATAGCAAAATTGTATCCTGATGCAAGGTTGTACATTTTTATACTCCCTCCGTTTGCCAAAAAGAGTCCAATTTGCCAAATGTGCAAACTTGAGACATATTTTCAGTGTTCACCTCTAGATGTACAAGTACTCTGATATAGTTAGTAGTGGAGGAATTGTAGTAAAATTATGATTATAAATTTGAGGACATCATGTCATTTTATACTATCATCGATGAAAATAGGAGTACCAACAACTTTTTTGGCAAGTGGAATGGAGGGGTGGTTACATACCCTACCAACTCTGTCATATTTGTTTTGACTAGTCACGATTTCTGTGAATATGACCGGCACATTGAATCTATGTGGTCTGTATGTGATTCATCACAGTTGTGGGTGCAGATTGTTAGATAAGATAGCATCAACTAACAGAGTACTCCTTCAATTGCAGACTCCTACATCTCGTGCTGTTAGTTTTTAATGCTCTTTTGATACAGAGCCTCTCAGCTGTATCTGGTGGCAGTGAATCAGTTTTTGCAAAGAAACAAAATGCCACCGCCCTTCTCCTCATTGCGAGTCAGGTAATTATTTGTCTTTCACTTTTCCTCTACATTAAGATTATAGTCGGTTGACATGTATAATTTTCCTTTAGTAAGTACCTCTTGGTAATGAGCCATGAGTACAGTGAATGAAACTTAGCCACTAATATTTTGACATGTTGAGAATTAAATTGAATGCTAATATTGTTCAAACTAAGCAACCCATCTAAAGGCCAACTAGCACAATGGTCTAAAATTGTCACAAAATAATCCATCTTTTTCTGGTTTATTGGTTTTGTAATGAAAAGTATAAGGCTTTAGTCACTTCTCCAACCAAATCTCCACTATGTAGGTGAAAAACTAAATGTTACTCCCTCCATTCCACAAAAACTGTCCAGTTGTAACATTTTGTATTCAATTTGCAAAATCCATAAACATAAAATTTAAAATGATCAACATAAAATTACTATTAATTACAAAATAATTGTTTCCAAAACTTGAAAGAATCACATGAATTTTTTTCAGGCTCTGTGAACTGACTTCAGAATGTCAAAATAAGATTCTTTTTTGAGGAACTGATTATACCGGATAGAAAAAGATATGCCGCTCTTCTATGCAACCGACCATCCTGATTCAGCCTATAAGTTGCAGAAAAAACATCCTACCCGATCTATGAATCCTCTGTAGAAGTTAGCCATATTAGAGAAGATAACCCACTAAGTAGTCCACTATTTACTGCAATTAAAGCAGTCTTATTGGGCAATATTTTCATCAACTGTATAATGTTAATCTCCTCCTCCAGAGTAAAAACAAGGGGGCCAGCATGAAGCCAACTCAAATTGAAACTATAGTTGTAGAAACATGGATATTTTGATTGAATACATGGTTACAATTTATTTGTTGCAGAAACAGTCTTGTTTTTATTTGAGCATTTGCTAAGGCTTAAATCTGTTGTATGCTTTTAGAAAACCTTGCCTGTGATGGTAGCAGTAGTAGAGCAGCTAGGTGGTGCATTTGGTGAATCTGGTTTGCTTGTTCTTCCCTGTGTTGCAGCACATTTAAATCAGGTTTACTTAAATCCTCCCTCACTGAGGTATTGCATGTATCCAGTAGTTTACCATGTGCATACACCATGTGCATACCCTAAGGGTGGTGACTACGGATCCACCGTCATTTTAAAAAATAAAAAAATAAAAATCATCATTTGCTTTTCTTTCTTTTTACGTTTAATACTATGTTGTAACGCGTTATATATATATTTGGTGCAGATTATTATCGACTCATTTCTTGTAAGCTTCTGGCTTCGAAAAGAGCAATCTCCCAATAATGCCAAGGCAGCCTGAATACACGGGATTTGATTGATCCCCCCTCATCTTTCTTCAAGATGGTTTAGGAGTCACCTGAATTTGTTTCTTAGCTCCCACTTTGTTTTGTGGTAACAAACCTGCCAATGTGTACAATTATTAATTAAATGTCGAAATCGCATCAAAAAAAGCATTTAGTGGAAAATTGAAACAGCTCATTCACCGCATGTCTATATAGAGCTACTGCTTCAACAGTCAACTAAGCTCAGGAAGGTTAAGACGTCGACTTATACAGGGTATTGCCCGAGGAGATGAAAAAGAATTCCTGTCTTTATATGTAAATCCCACCAAACTGCACTGGTACGCTTGACATAAAAAGTAGAGTCAAGGTCGAGCCTCAACCAAAGGGGGATAGCCATGCCACTCCAAGCAGAGCAACTAGAAGCCCTACTCTATCTTTCTTTACCTTAGACTTCGTTCTTCAATGAGACCCATGTGCATTTCCTCTCTTCTGTGCTCTTGAACCCTTGATTCCCTTGTGCCATTAGTTGAAGTATAGGTCGTCGATTCAATCTATCTTGATAGTATTTTTACTTTTGTTGAGTGGTATAGAAGGGATTTCTGTAGTAGGTGTTAGTGATATGCCTAAGGATCCAATCATAAATCGTATTCTATTATTAGTTGTGGATAAGGTTGTGTCGGAAAAATCGACATTCATTTAATTTAGGTAATTATAATGGTCTTGTTAGAGGTCGTTTATAATTTGTAGGCCGAAAATGAGTTTTGGGCTTATTGCTAATGTTATGTGAACCTATAGGGTCGCACACTAAGCGAACTGAGCTTATAATGTATTAGGTCGAATAGTTAGGGTTTCTTTGTTCTCTTATATCTTTGATTAAAATGGACTTATATCTTTGATTAAAATGGACGGATTATAAAAAGAGGTATATACGTCTTTTTGTATAATCTTAATTACCGCGAGGTTAAGAGAAACTTAAAAACAAGGAAACCGAAGAATTACGCTAGTATGCACAAGATTCGGGTTCAGTTCGTGTGTGTGGATATTGGTTCAGTTTGTGTGTGTGGATACTAGTAAAGGCGTGACGATTGATATGTTGTTCCAGAGCAACTGTTCTTTTCATTTTCATCAATATTTATTCAGATATGATTAAACTTGTATTTCGGTTTCAATATGCTCATAGTTCTTGAAAATCGGATAAATTATTTTTAAATTCTGCATCGATTTTTGATCCAAAATTCTTCAGCAGGTAATGACATCAATAGGTGAAACTTGTTTTCAACTGGAGTCGGAGTCCTCTCTTTCCCAACCAAATAAGCACTATTGCGAAGTTTATCTTTTCGTGCAAGACTCGTACATAACAATCATCAGATCTTATCGGGGGACAAGGACCAGATTATAGAGAGCCTAATTAAAAGGAATTTGGGCTTGCTTTCTCAATTCACATCTATGACCGATGATTCTTCCATCTTTTTCTCGCTTCGATCGGACTCTTGACGGGCTTACGGAAGAATGATGGGTTGCTAGCAAGGCCCATAAATGACCGCTCAGAAGGCTTACCTCTTTTTTTTCCTATTCTGTCACTGGTCCCTCTCTCTCATGACAGATTCTCACTCCTCTCCCTTTGGATCGAAGGGAATCTATTCCGTCCACGATGAGGTCTTCTCATGTTATTGCTTCATCAAGGGTTGTTCCACTGATATTCGTGCTGAGGATTTTTTTGACTCAGATACTATGCCAGAGATTGCCCTTAATGTAAGGCCGCCTTCTTAGGCAGAGGCTCAAACTCAAACTCAAAACTCTAGATCATCATCAAGAGGCCTCCTTGTCTTATCCCTTGGTGGGAAGAAAGGGTTACTAGGTCTCAGACCCTTGGCTCTATACGTTCTTCTAAACAGTGCCATATATATCAAAAAAATTAGTTTATTTTGAATTTTTTTTAGTTAAAATAACTAAATTTTAAATTAATAATTAACCTTATATATTTAAGTATTAAAACAAATGAACATTTAGATTTATGAGTACATTTGATATAGTTTTCAATTATTGTAGTTTTGTAGTCTAACTATGTATAGATTAGTAATAATTTTGATTAAATATAGTCAATTTGACCAAAAAAATTGATTTATTTATTTATTTTTGATTAAGTAACCAAAATAAGTATATTTATTTATTTTTGATCCAATGACACAAGGTTAAATTACTTAATTTTTTTACGCCCATAAAATTATTAAGAGTGGCGCAATGTGAAAGGAAAAAAAAAAAGTGCGCCTATATTTTTATATGAAAAGGTCGGGTCCCACGTTTTACTATTTTATTTACTCGAAAACAATGGAGATCTTTTCGGCCTACCCAATTGACATGTACAAAGTCATTAGCTCGTTGTACGTAAGGGTATACCGAAGCACATGGTCAGAGTTTAACAACCATCCACTCAGATAATGACAGGAGGGTATGACACTGTATACAAAGTGCACTTTACACTGAAACTTTGTTATATTTGAATGAAAAAATTAACTTGAACCTTATACGGTTGGATTAAAAATTGAAGGATACGATTAGTTTGGTTATAGTTTTAGCCCCCACTAATAAGAATTCGTGGCCAGGAAACTCCAGAAAGCAAATCTTAGTACAGGAGCCAAGGGGCACTCCAAACAAAAGAAATTTGTTCTTAAATCCCACGTAGAACTCATCTGAATACGAAAGAATTTGGGCTTCGTGTGGTCACTATAACTCACACTATGCCTGCTGGACCACTAAACTATTATGAATAGGGTTATGCACTAGATCACAGTTAGTCTCAAATTTTAAAAGGTTAGATGTGGGCCATTAGGTAATCTTGCTTTCTCCTCTACAGATTCCCGTGCTATTTTATTGTAGCCGACGTTTCTGCAGTACTCACAACCTACCGAACCATGCAATATTACCATCAATATGAGCTTCACTCTTATGTTCTATAGGTTGCACCAGATTTAGAAAGACATCATTCAAGAGGATTGCATGTAAGAATTTAAGTTCCACACGTCAATGACACCCAAACTATTGTTTTGCCGAAACTATTTACTAATCACTTACAAAGTGCTTGTGTAAAATAGTGCAAGGATCCAAGCAAAATTGTAAACAACGCACATACTAGGAACATCCGAAAAATAAATTCAAAGGATAACAATTTATCTTGTTCAAGTATTTGACACATCCAAAAATGACATCTTCAACTTTGAAAAATGCAAAACACGCAAAAAAAAAAAAAAAGGGCACAACATCCTGAGTTGAGAGATTTTTCCAATTACTGAAAATAACATTAGCATGTAACTCAGTCAAACTGGGGATAAACCGAACTCCCTTAAAAATTTACTAAAGTGCCATCCCACATCAATTATATATCTTGATTCTCAATAGCCTAAAAAAATGCAATTAAGCCCTTGAATTTGCTGGGACAGTCTGGAAAGGAATGAAGGTCTTGCCACCCATGTATGGCTGCAGAGCTTCTGGTATTTCAACCCCATCTTCCTTTTGGTAGTTCTCGAGGATACAACAGATTGTCCTTTCCGTTGCCGTGAGTGTGGAATTCAGCAGATGGACATACTGTTTGGCCTGCTCGTTACTCTGTAAAAAGAAAAATAAATAAATACATACTTTTTATTTTGGGTTAAGTAATAAATAAATAAATACTTGAATCCAATGATTTTGAATTTTGTGCAGTAATAGCACTGGACAAGAAACTCCTGACAAAGAGCACATATATTGTTTTTAAATTCCATTGCTTTTTATTGACTAGAAATTCACTCAGTTGATCATTTATGAGAGGACTCAGAAAAAAGAAATCATCCATTATAGAGTACTTTTCTTCCTTCAAAAAGAAAAAAGAAACAGAAAGTACCTTTTTTTGCCCATATCGAATCTCTAATTTTCTGGACTGGTAATCCGTACAATTCGAACATGAGACGAGCTCCCTATGGGTCTTGGATGCTGGAAACCAGGCTTCCAAATCATACTTCTTTGCCGCTGCATCATTTAAGGCGCCAGTGACAATAGCCACTACATGATAGGGAATTTTTAGCTGTGATATAAACATTTGAGTCAGAAATTAGTAAAGAGAGGCCCATTTCATTTTGAAGTCAATGTCTATCCGAAACTTCATATCCTTACACTTGTGGGAATACAACGAATCATGTATTCTAAAAATGAATCATGCAGTCCACTTAGGAGTCTGAAATAAGACATACTACTGGTATACAAGGAAACATGTAATCTTGAAATGAAACTGTATTTCACTTGAGAATCTGAAAAATAAGGAAAAAATAAAAATACATACCATCTGGTAGAACTCCTCGGAGTTTTTGATCATCTCCTCAAGCATTTCCCATGAATCATTGTTGTTTGGGCTGGTAATGCAGAACTGTTCTACTTTCTCAAATTGATGAACTCGGAAAATTCCGAGAGTGTCCCGACCATGTGAACCAGCTTCTTTGCGGAAGCAAGACGAATACCCAGCATATCTGGCAATAATTTAGAATTAAAAGTAAGCACTTGTATCCATACTTATTTTTGAACTTCTATTCTTTTCTTTTGTTGGGAAATAGCCAAACAGGGATCTACTCTTCCCAGTGACTGTCGTTACCTGATTGGCAGCTGTGAAGGATGAATCCAATCGTCTATATGATAAGAACAAAGCGGTTGTTCAGCTGTAGCAATCAGATATTTGTCATCTCCCTCTCCACTCACCTATATTGATTAGTTAGTTAGTTAAGCATGTGTATATCTTCAAGTAATGTAAGATAAACCTCATATAAGTAATAAGCAAAACAGAGCAATCACTACAAGCTACTAGTGTCAGTATATGTAAGAGAGAATTCTTCCCTTATGTAACACTACAGCCCCATCCCTGAACAGACACAAGTCAGACAACAGTTCCATTCACATATGAAATTATTCACATAGATATGCATGCTTCAACCAATACCCGTTGTAATGTTATAAGCCCAGAGACAACGCAGCAACATGGATATATTTGAAAGCAAAACTAACAGCACAGTACATTCCACGCACACTAGAGTGCCATCCCCTTTTGGGTGTCCCATGTTTAAACATTTTCTTATCAGATTAAGAAGAGGAGGAGCGAGAGGAGAGGGAAGGAGGGTGGATGGGGAGGGAAAGACAAAAGTAATTAGAAAATTTCTTTAAAAGTTATAAAATGTGATGCTTATATTCAAAATATGAGATGTACTACCTTGTAAAGTTCTTCATCGAATTGTGCTAATTGAGCACACTTGGCCATGATATCCTTCCTCATGAAGAACGGAGTCTGCAATGGAGTATACTCCCTCTTCTCCAAAAAATCCAGAGCACAATTTATCAGAGCTTGATTAAGACGTACACCAGCTCCTTTCAGATAGTATCCTCTACCTCCAGCTACATTAGCCCCTATATGTTTCAAGAGGACTTGATTTAGCAGACTAGTTAAAGTGACAACGTTATTACTTTGAAACTTAAAGAATCTGTGAAGTTCAATGAGTGAAAACAAGTAATCTTAAACATCGGATGATTACATGGAACCAGAACAAATTCACTACTTGTAAAAAAATTTCCCTGAATAAGTTCAATAGTGCTAATATAAAAACAATTATTCCAACATTTGTAGAGGCATTGTTGTCTTAAACACCAGATAATTAACTAAATCAAATACCTTTCTTCAATTCCGCAATTCCAAGAAGCTCAACAAGGTCAACATGGCTTTTTAGTTTCGGCTCTGAGCGCTTCTCCCCCCAAGTTCGAATTATAGCATTATTGTCCTACAGAATTGTTGGAAGGTTTGGGAAAATGACATACAAACCTGCAAGGATTTAGGACATAAAAGGACATCCATACAGACCTCATTGTTGCTAACAGGAACAGAATCATGCACAAGGTTCCCGATTAGATCCAATTTTGAATACAGAACATTTTTGGTCGCTTGAACTTCTTCATTTTTCTTTCCAATTGATTCCTTGTTCTCCTCGGTGCTTTTAATCAATTCGCTTGCATCCCCACCATCCTGTTACCAGACACAAGATCATAATAAAGTTACATTCAAATCCAGGATAAAATGTTAACTAAAAGACAGCAGATGATTATAAAACTCCACAACATTAACCGCCAATAAAGTTGGTATCATGTTTCCAAAACAATTACTATGGACACAAACACATGGGGGAAAACAAACAAATTCAAAATTGAACTAGTAATGGGTGTTTCTATTCAGCTCTCAGAGCTAATTCTAACATGCAAAAATATATCAACCAAGATATCTCTGAAAAGATATGAAACCTAATTATCACTCTCTTCCAAAATATAAGAGCAAAATACATGAGCAAAATGAATCTTAGATCGATTTCAAACATGCCCGTAATATCTACCCAAGTTCTCCCTAAATTCTCTACAGAATTATCAAACCATCTCTCACAACATAATCAATGAGTAAGATTATTAAAACTTGTTTTTCTCATGTATTTTGTAATTTATATAAATAATGCTTCTTTAAAATGTCTAAAGATAATATAAAGAAGAACCCACGTGGAAATCTATATAAGGTGAGTCAAATATTCTTCTTAATATTAACGAAATGCCCTTACATTTGAGAATGTTAGGAGTACATACAAACTAAACTTTTATCCAGCTACAAATTTAAAAAAAAAATAAAAATTACACTATATACTCCATTCTGTGCCACACAGAATCCATCTTTTGACTTGTCAAAAAGAAGTGTCCACAGTAAATTTTATCACTTATAGTAATGGACCTAAAGTTTGACCTTAGCAATTAATTACACAAACTTTTACATGGGGTAATAAGATGGGTAATTTGTGACCGAAAACGAAAACAAAAAGACTTACAATCCTGAGTTTAGCAACTTGTTTGTTGATCTTATTAAAATCCCTCTTCAAACCGTCCAGCTCAAATTGACCTACACAACCACAACCATATGATGAAACATATCAAAACCCTGAATCAGTAAATAGAATTTCAGAAAAATATACTCCATTTTTTCGAAAATTAGAGATACATGTACTCAAGTTGCCAAACCAAAATTCAAAAACCTCACAAATTAATACAATTATGAATAAAAGTTGTCAATTTGTAGACTAAAAAAAAAGGTAGTGTACCTTATTTGTTGCTTTCCAAGTATAAATGAATTCATATCAATTCTGTATTTTAGGGTTTTGCAAATTGACTGACAGTATCATCAAACAACAAAGACGGAAAATCACTTACGCTGGCGCCATTCTTTGTCGAGTCTGATAACCTCATCAACGAGATCGACGTCTGCAAATCTGCGGCGCTGCGATTCCCGTATGATTTCCGGGTTTTTACCTTTGTCTTCCCTGAAGAGATTTATGTCCAGCATTTTCTGTGCTGAGGAAGACGGCTGGAGGTTGGAGAGAGTTTGCTTTTAGGGTTTTCTTCTTTATGTACAGCCACGGGTATATTTTAATTTAATCCAATGATATTGTTACCTATAGTTTTATTTATTTATTTTTTTCTATTGTGTGTTTTACCCTTTCCTATTTTATTTTTTTTTTAATTATAACAAATAAATTATTTTGAAAATATTTATTTTAGTTAATTTTTAGGAAATCAGAAATTAAATATTATAATTTATTTTAAAAAGTCGGGTCATTAGATAAAAAAAAAAAATCCAATTTATAATTTATTAAAATTAATAAATAAACTTAATTGTTTTAAATAAGAGATGTGACAAACAGAGCTGAGATGTTTTTGAACCTTATTTCTCCTCCACAAAAAAAAAAAAAAAAAAAAAAGAGTTTTTTTGAGATTAAATATAGAAGAATGTATATTTACATCTCAATTATTATAATTTTGAAATCGAAGAAATTAATCCTTTGACAAAGTAAGAATGAATAAATACTTTCTGTTGGATGGGGGTTGCTCATATTCTATTCTCTTCTTACTTTTCAAATTGCAAAGACGTCCGGATTAGTTTGTAAGCTATTTCAATTGTGTAGCACAATATTATTGTCCTCTGCCCTGTCCAAAA